>JANAVB010019501.1:0-202500 GCA_029216955.1 Iris pallida
CAGTGAACCTCGTTAGCTGGGATAGTACTCTACAGCTAATCTGAAACAGATACTGAGTAAAGAATATTAATTTATAAAAAAATATTAATTATATTATTTAAAATTTAAAATTACTAAACTTTGAATTAAATATTTGAAATGAGTAGATGAAAAAGATGTGGCCCACAATTTTTTTTAAACTCAGGAGAACCCTAGGCAAATTTGGCCCGAGTTCGGTCCGAATTCAGCCAGAGTTCAGCTGTTGGTATATGTCTTTAAGTCAAACCCGAGACCCCCTCTTCTTTATCTCTTCCAAATCACATCTAAACAGCAACAACAGCCGCCCGAAGTCCCCAAACCCTAGCGTTTCTCCACCTCCGTTCTTCCAATCTACGTGGAGAGATCTACTAAATTTTGGATTCGTATGGAGAATCGTGTCCTCTACAACATACTTGATTCTCGGAAGGTATAATTCCTTCTCTCCTCCACTTTCAAATTATTAGGGTTTCTAGTTTTGGGAAAGAATGCCTAAGGGATTCAATCCTTTCAAGAGGAAGAAGACCCATGCCAGTAAAGTGGCATCGTCTTCTGATCCGAACACGGATTCCCTCTCTTCCTCGGTCCAATCGGATGACGGTGCGTCGGATGAGTTTTACTTTAAAACTTACGACCAAGCATTACTTTGGTATGCCGACTTTGCTATACGCACTATATGCACGAGATCTCCGATTAAGTGGACTGTATTTCCTGATCACCATCCCTACTTTGAGGCATTATGGTTACACTATTTTGCTACCTTACAATTCCCTATAGCTACTAATGCCAATAGATTGTTCTATTGTAACTTCATGTTAGACACTTTTACCGCAAGAACTCATGTTGGCGGGATAGATATCGAGTTCATTGATGCATTGCTAGCGAAAATCCTTGGTCTTCCAAACGAAGGTGCCCCGCTTGATGACATCACTGACTTCGATTTTTTCGAGGGTACGACTCTTGTTAGTTTCAAGAATGAGCTTTGTGCGCCCGCACGTGCTCGTCCTGGAAAGTTCAAGGCCAATAACTTGAACTTGTTTAACTAAGAGTTACATCGCATCATTTATTCTACTCTACTTCCCAAATCCACTTCAAAAGATGATGTCACTGCACTCGAACTTTCTGCCCTATATCACATTCTTAAGGGGATTCCTTTTTCTGCCCCTAAGACTATCATTCAGATGATGGGTAGGTGTCGCGGAAGAGACCGCAACCTCTCTTATGCGATGCTTATTCCACGCATCTTTCAGCATTTTGACATAGACTTATCCACTTGTGCTCTGGACCCTGAGCCCAAGTTTTTCAAGCTTTCTCGTCACAGTATTGCCACTGCTCCTCCGTCTCCTGTACCTGCTCATACTGTATCTGCTCCTACTGTACCTGTTCCTCCTCAGTCTTACCATATGACCTTTAAGGGTATTCATCAGCACCTATCGGATCTGCAGACGTTCTTTGTTGACACTTCCAGGGAACATGAGTTTCGTGATGTGACTCGGTTCTAGGCTATTGTCAACTCATTTGCCGATCTCAGATTTGCACAGACGGGTCATTCGGCTAGCTCTCTTCCTAGAGACCCTTCTGTATCTGGTTACCACATTGATGATGAGGCGGTGCACTCTCTGTTCCAGCCAGGGAATGCTTACGATTGGTATCGTACTTCTGGTGCTACTCCACACACCTCTAGAGCTGGCACATTTGGAGCTGGTCCATCTGGACATGTTGGCACTGCAGCTGATGACGATGATAATGAGGATGATTTTTGAGTTGTTATACTTTTGAGACTGATAATTTTATCTTTTGTTTACTTGGAAATGCTCCGACGTTCCAAGATAGTATCAGTATTCTTATTTGGATATGTTTTATGACTGTTTGATGGATATGTTTTATTATTCAGTTTAGCATATTATTCAGTTTAGTTTATTATTCAGTTCACCTTTTATATTATATTATTATTTTTATGCTTCCATATAAACTGCCTGTGACAAATATTATCTGTTTATCTTGTTTATGAGATATTTATACCATGCCTGTGTTGAATATGTTATATATATTTTTTGTGTGTTTCTTCACTGATTGTTACTTATACATTTATTGCGGGAGAGCTTTCTCCTTTGCAATTATTTTGCTAAGTGACAATGGGGGAGAAATAAGATCTAACATCATCATGAATACAGGTTATGAACAATTTTTTATTATATATATTCGAAACATTTTTGAATTGATAAAGACCAAAGATGTTATATCGGTCAAGGTTTGTCAATTATCAAAATGGGGAAGATTGTTGGCCCATTGGTCATGGTCAAACCTAATTTTAATAATTGATCAAACTCTGTCTCGATATACGAAACAATTCAGATGTTTATTAAAGACATTTTGGACACTAATCAAGATTGGATATCTACTCAGTTCAATACCAAAGCTATGTTTGCCACTCAAGACTGTATTTCCTTAAAGAAATGTAATTTTCATCTTTATTGAAGAAAGACTCTTCAAAACTGAAGTTGGTCGAGTTCTTCATATCAAATCTCGCGTCTGTAGAATTTGCAAGGACTTCGTATGAAAACTTACGGGATTTTTCAATAGTGGATTCAACTGGAAGCTAGAGTTCTTCCGACTGGACTAGTCCTCACAAGAGGGAACCCAGTATAAATCTTTGTGTTTGTATTTGCCTTATGATCACTCTCTTCCTTACAATTATTACTTTGTGATTATTATTATTTTTGTGATCTAACTGCTAACAAGTTTTAATTTAGCAATATTCTGCTGCCTACTCTATTCACCCTCTTAGAGTATTCTACTTTACGATTTCGTTCATATACGGGGCGTGACAACCACCACCATTCTTGCGACCCCCTCGATGTTAGCTACCACCCTAGCAACTGTAGTAGCAACCTTGTGGCCATTAGAGAGGTGCACGACGCGCTACTTGGGCCAAAACTCTGCCGAAACAAAGTCTGAAATGTCACAGCAGGTTAGTCGACTTGTAGATGATGTTTCACCCACTTTTTCTCATCTATTTCTCCTCAAACTAAATCTAAAATTTACCTTTGTGTGTCTACTCTTACCTCTGGTTGCCGGATATCCTAGTTACAAGCGGTTTGCCCGTGGCGTCGATTCTATGACAGGGTGTCCAGAACCTACGAATTCTATTGCGGGCCACTTTTTGTCTATCTAAGGTCAGTTTCTAACCTTTTTATATTTTTATTTATAATCTAGACATCGATACCTTTCCAATTAATATCTGAAAGTTAGGTTTCGTATCCGTTTAGTATTTTTAAAAATTCATGACATTTGTAGTGTCACCGAACTCCGAAAAATTCTGCTTTCCTTGTGTCCAAAAGTGTCAAAACTCCATAAATCCATATTAAACTTTATGTTGTGCAAGGTTTAGCATTATAAATACTATTTTAACTAATTTTTGTAATTTTTTAGAATTTATTAATTTTATTTTATCATTGTTTCGGAACTAAATTAATGGATCGATTTGAGAAAGTCATATGTGGCATTGATATAAGACCTCTTGTGAAAGGTTTTCCTATTCAAAATAGCGTTATAGCAATATATAAATATTTATAGAAAATTTTTAGAATTTAAATATATTATTTTGTTATAATTGTAAAGTATTTACGAGAGGATTTGATACCTTATGTACTTATACAATAGATGCAGTGTAGTAACAACTTTATGGCAACCAGGAGACGTCAATACTCATATAATTTAGGTATGGTATGTTGATATACAATATTAAATATAATGTATTATTATAGGTGAGCTTGGAAGGATTAACAGGGACACCGGAGTTGGTCAGGCCTACCCGCAGACAGCAGTTACAGGCAAGCGTGCCTTGCCTTCGTTATAGATTATTCTTTTCTATTTTGTTGTTCTTTTTTTAGCATTGCATGACGTAGGACGTTGATACTTAGTGTCCATTTATAGACGGGTGCCGATGTCATGATAGTGACATCGAGTATTGACATTAGGTATTACGTACATACTGATGTGTCCATTGACACAATTGACCACAGGACCTCGACACATTCATGATACGAGATTTACATGACTATTCGTGGTATTGATCTCGTGTTAGCATTATATATTTCTTTATTAGTATTGCTTTTACTTTCGAGATGACTGTATATACTTGACATTGCTAGATTCTAGACATGGGGATTGGGAGAACTTAACTATAATATCAGACCTATTGTTGTGTGGCACGTTGTTAAGTGACCTTTATCTCTATTGCAGAGTAAGGGATTATCACTGTCGAGAATTGATTATCCTTTGTGCACGACACAGGTACTGGGGATAATATCCTGCTGAGGTGCTAGTAAGCCTTAGTGGAAGGGGTCTGGTATTCTAGAAAAATATCTCAGTTGTATAGCACGTAGACGGATACAGTAGATTGCCTTTGTTCATATTTTTATTTCTGTACCTTGGCATGTATATTATGCACCTTGCTAGTGTAATGTCCCGCTCCGCATGGTGCATTACGATGAGCCTTGACTCGAAGAGTTGCGTTGACCCGATGAAATATCGATGCGAATCGATGCAAGAGTTACGTTGGCCGAAGGAAAGCTTTGAGTCGATTGGAATCTATGAATCGAATCGATGCAAAAGATAAGTTTGGCTTGAGCAAAGTATGGACTTCGGTTGATCTGGTGTACAGGCTATGCTTTTGCGCTGGATTGTAAAGGGGTCGACATTTTTGCCTTGTTCACTAAGGTGTCCGTAAAACCAAATCGTCGCCTTGCAACGGATTGTGGCATAGGCACGATAGGCCGAATAAGTCAAATAGTTCAACGAAATGGCTAAGTCAGAGGAGTCAGCCGTGCAACCAAGTTATGGAATCGAGCTGCTTCAACTCGGCAAAACGACAAGGTGTATCGGCTTAAGGTGGGCGGGTTCTTGACTCTCTCTCCCTATTCCTTTACGTCTAATAATTTATATATACTTGTATGCGTGAGTTGCTATTAAGTTAGCGAGTGTGGCTCGAATGATTAAAGGTCTTAGTATGTGTCGAACATTAAGAATATAACATTGAATAATTGAAGCGACGTGCATCAAATGTACGGGTCGCAGTAGGGCGATGATGGTAGAACATTGAAAGACAATATTGAGATCTGTATCACGTGCACGACTCCGAGAACATTGAACACTAGGCCTAGAACATTGATTATGGCTCTAAGCGTGCCCTCGTGCACGGAAGCTACAAAAAGACTAAGTAACTACGGAACTGCTATTATGCGAATAACTTATGAATGGAACGCATTGAGTATAAGTATGAGAAGTCTAAGCCGTTGGGCGTCGTGCATCAATACGGATGTGTTGGGGCATAATGCCGACGAAACTTGAGATTGAGATGAGGGATTACGTTTATGGAACACGAGATTTGTTGGAATGATATGACTTGTTGCTATGGCGCGTATTGCATAGTCAATGGACTCGGATGGCCCGTGCACGGGTGCGACTTCCCTCGAACGGTTACGACCGGGGCACCGGGACCGTTCGGCCTATGAGGGAATTATGTATGGTATTTATGGTGCACATCAATAGGACAGGTTGCGACCGACCAGTGTTGTGATAAGCTATGATATCAGTAAGTTTAGGATTCTTCAGATACTGGGCTAGCAACCCGTACTAGAGCGATCACAGGCTTACACATAAATATGCCAAGTCCATTACGGTATGCAACACCGTGACCTTCATATAGATAGGGCCGGTGGGCTGAGATTAGAGTTGGGTGCAGGCGCAGGGCCTGCCACCTTTGTGTACATATCTACGTATGGTTGGTTGATTTTCGTGAATTGTATGATTGCTTATGTAAAGTTCTAACTATTGCAGGCATAGACAAAAAGGGACGGAGATGAGCACGATCACTATGTTTATGTTCAAATTATGTCTAACTGTATCTTCCGTAGGGATACAGTGTTGGAAACAATTATGATTAGTTGCTATACATTGAATATTGCCATGAAATTAACCCTAAGGCTAAATATAAATATCACCAAATAATGTTGCATGTATCACTAAATGTACTTAGTATTTGGTTTGGGTGCGAGTGGGTCTTGATCAGTGCAGCGAGGACGAAAGCACTAATCCCCCACTAGTTTGCTTGCAGGTTCAAGTTATGGTCGGCTCGGGGCGGGGCGAGGCTTGGCTTGGATGTGCCGAGGCATGGGGTCCTTAGCGTTTCAAGAGGAGCTACCGCATAAGCATTCAGACTTGCAACATGGAGATGTTCGGCCGAAGACTACTTGTTGGCTATAAAAAGGCATAATATATAGAATAATGTAATCCTTTGTGAGCTAGAGAGATCATTGGTGTTGTAACCAGTTGGCATATTTAGTTGGGCTATTCAAGCCATTGTAACCTTCAGTTCATTATTAATAAAAGAGATTCTTATTGTACACTTTATTTTCCTTCCGCTGCTTATTTATCAATTTACTACAACAAAAATACCTTTTAATGACGGCTAAAAAGTGTCATTAATTGCAAACCATGACGCTTTTTTTCTCAGTCCAAGCGTTATGAAATCGAGTGTTACAAATATTTTTAAAAGCGTTATAGATAATTCATCCAAAACCGTCATTAATATATTGAATTTTTGCTACATTTTATTTTTAAAGCATTATGGATAGTTATGAAAAACCGCTGTATATGGTCGTTGTATCACATTTATAACGCTCTATACTGCATGACATTCCAAACGCTGCTCAATTCAATTCTAAAACAACCACTTTGAACCATATTCACAACAAAGCATTGAAATGTAATATAAAGTACCATTCTCCATTTCATTGTCTCAAAATAGAGTATTTTAGCTACCATTCTATATTTGTCCATTTCATTATATACATCTTCTCAAAATATATAGGGTGTCACCCCAGTTTTCATGAACAGGGGTATTTTGGTAATTTTTCACTTTAAAAATTATTTTGGAATTATTTATTTATTTATTGTATTATTTTGGGGATATTTGAATCGGGTTCGAATTTCAACTCATTCCGACTTGTTTTGACTTGTTTCGGGGACCCGGGGTAGTTTTGACCTTAGCAGGCCCACACACTAGCTAGCCATGGCCCACAATATTACCATCAAAAGTTAGAGAGATTAATCATGACCCCATGGATTAGGTTAGACCTAATTAGAACTTTAGATTTATATTTTTAACCCCCAAACCCTAAGCAACCTTGTAAGGAGCTAATAAAATAATTAGAGGGCAAACTTATAAATAGTCAAAAAGGGGGTTTGGGCTTGCTTTGGCTGGCCACATCATGTGGGGGTGGGTAGGAGAGAGAAAATCATTTTCTTTTGTTCTCATCCACTTCTTCTTCTTCTCCAAAGGTTCCTTCCATTTTTGAGAGCCCACCATTGTTCCTTCTCCAAAAAAATAGGTAAACCCTTCTCTAAATTAGTTTTCTCTTTCATGTAGAATGGTTAGGAACCCATAGGAATGTGTCCCATGGTTGTGTCACCATTAGAGACTATTTTGTGTCCTTTTGGACATTTTTAGAGGTGTCCAATATGTAAGATTGTGTCCTAATAGGAAAACCCCCTATTTGGACACATGTATATTGTTGTGCTTTGGTTTTGGTGTGTTCTAACTATTATTCCAGATTTTTACATATTTTTAGAATGTATTTTTCCATGTATCATAATGTAACACATTCATATTTCCTATATGTATATATATATATATATATATATATATATATATATATATATATATATATATATATATATATATATATATCATTCTATATATATATATATATATATATATATATATATATATTATATATATATATATATATATATATATATATATATATATATATGGCTTATATTTATATATGTGGATATATTTTGAGGTGATGGTGTGATAGTTGTGTTGTGTTGGGAGAGGGCATGGGTTTGTGTGTGTGTGTTTGTTAGTAAGGGAGTGGTGTTTGTTGGAATGTTTGAGTGGTGGTTGAGAGGGGATGTGAAGAGGAGTTGTGGAGGGGAGTTTGAGAGATGAGTTTGTGAGTATAGGAGGAGTAGGAAGCCAATTTTTTGGCTGTCATTGTACCCCATGGCTGTCCCCTAAACTCCCCCACTTCTACCCCAAAAATAGCCCCTAAAAACCCTTCAAAACAGTCCAAGAAAACCCCCCCAACAGCCCACATTTTTCCCACTTCTTGAAGTCCCTTAAACCTTCATTTTAGTCCATATAATCCCCTCAAATTTAAGCCCTGTTTTGGCCCTATATGCTGTCCAATTCAGCCCAGTTTTGAGCCTTGTTACTGTCCATAACAGCCCTCAAATAAAGCCATTTGGCTGTCCCCAATTCCTCTCTTAAACCACCATGTTTAGCCCTTGACACCCCCACCAAAGCACTTCAAAATTAGCCCCAACATGTCCCTTTAAACCCCACATTTCAGTCCACATTTAACCCCCACAATTCAGCCCAAACACCACTATATGACAGCCCTATAACCCCACAAAATCAGTCCATGTGTTTGCCTTGTGTGTGTGTGAGTGTTGTGAGTTGTGTGTGTGTGTGTGAGAGCCATTAGTGAGTGATACTAGTATCCTATAGTATATCCTATAGCTAAACTAATAGGAAACCTATAGGAAACCTATGAGAGTGGTAAATATAGGAGTGTGTCATGAGAGTGAGTGGTGTAGATGAGTGTGGTAGAAAAAAGGGTAAAATTCATGATATAGATAAGGTAATAGGGTAAATCAATACCCCGTATCCTAACATGGCCTAGATACCTAGGATACCCAAATTTCTTGGTAGGTAAACCTTAGATAGGTTGATATCTAGCTACCCTAAGGAGCCTAGGCTAGTACCATGGGTATTTGCGGGGTTTCCTTGGTATTGGGCAAGGTATCGGGATTTACCTTAGAAGGGTAAATGCTAGTTTTGCCTAGAAATAGGATATTGGTGTTAGAAGCCTAAGATAGAGTTAGAACTTGATTTCCGTGGTTGGTAATGATCAAATATGGTACTCATAGACTAGTTTTGACGTCGGTTGACCTTTTTGACCAAAAGTCAACAAAAGTCAACCGAGAGTCAAACTTAGTCTTTAAGCGACCCGATTTGCCCGAAACCAACCCAGAGTTGACCAGTTGACTGAAAATCAATAGTTGGTCAACATTAGACTAGTTTGACCTAGGGTTGACCTAGAGTTGACCAGAGTTGACCAGAGTTGACTTTTTGACCAAAAGTCAACTGTAAGTCAACCTTTGACCCCGATTGACCTAGTTTGACTTAGATTGACTTCCAGTGACCTAGTATGACCTAGTATGAACCAGTATGACCTAGTATGACTCAGTTTGACCTAGATTGACCTAGTTTTGACTTAGACTTGCATTCATGGATTATATTAGTTTTCCTTTTCAGTGTTAAGTCCTGTTTGACTCATAGTATCTTATCTTAGGTCTGTGATCGCTCTGAGCGTCTGTTCACCCTATCAGCTCAGGACCACAGGCGAGTACATTCACTGATAGTTTTTATTGTCTTGATATCTGCTATATCCGATTCAGTCGTAGTGTCTTACTTGATTTCCAGATACGATATTTCACTGACTAGTATATGTCGGATCCTGTCATGAGATGTTGTTTTCGGATTACTTGGTATATTGGTACATGACTCGATTTGTTGCTTGTACTTGTATAGACATGGACTTGGGAGTGGGCTGGCCCCCTGCTTTCGAACCCCGTGTCATGATGTGTTATGTCCGGATCCTTTATACTATTCGGGGATGGGGAGTTATTAGTGGTTGTGTGATCAAAATACCCACTTGTTGCGTCACACTTGTACTCGACACTTGTTCATAGCTACTTGTTCACAACTTTCCATGGTGACAGGCCTTATCTTCACACTTGTTGTTTCAGACTTGTTATTTGGTTGTAGCCGGTCAGATGGAAAGCTTGAACATGTTTTTCCAAACCGATCACATGACGCACTAATAATTCAAGGCACCTTTTATATTTATTATCTGTGGTGACTAAGTTCTGTTCGGGAGAAGGGTTATAGCCCCAGTCCTTGTTTGGTTTAGGGGTTGTAACTCGGCTTTCCGAACAGTTCCCAAGTCACCCTATTTACATTCATATCGTCGTCCTTTTCAGTACTCACACCATGATATATATATATTTCCTGTTGATTTCGTCTTGTATTTCATTACACTGTCTCTTATAGAATTTATCAATTCATATGGAACTGCTGTTGGTGTTTGTACTTGCTCATTTTCCTGACAGGATACCGTTGACAAATTTTACAGATGACTCTGAGACTGACTGCCCGACCTACTATGGGGTTGAGTCTGATGGACTAGATTTAGACCGTGGCTTATTGGTAGAGCCACTGGACTTTGCTCACCATGAGTAGCATAGTTTAGATAGGTTTGCCTGGCCTGCGAGCCAGCTAGTACATTTCAGTTGTAGTATCTTTATACTTATATTATCTGAGACTCTGGATGTTGTGTTAGCTCTGACTTGTGGATTTTGGACTTGTTTCCTGTTTTATCTATCGTATCTCTTTTCATGCTATCTACCTTAGTTTTGATTATGTGATTGAGACTGTATTGCTATGTCACCTCCATTCGGAGTGTATATACTGTACAGGTACATTTATCTGTTTTAGTCGTAGTATTTACAGACCCTATATACAACGTTCTACCGCCGATACTGCGACGTAGGCTGGACGTAACCACGTACTCGTGCCCCTCTTCAGGGTACGGGTCATGACATAGGGTATCCAATATAGAGTACACTTTAGCTACATCAAAACTATCGACATCAAAAAATCTCACAGATACTGTAGCAAAGAAGCACACTTATAACGCTTCAACTTGGTCACATGAAGACTGTCCATAGCACATGTACGTATAGCAAAATCCTGAAAAAGAAAGTAAAACCCTCACTTATAACGCTTCAACTTGGTCATTCCTGCTTCACAAACAAAGACAATCGTAGGATCGTCAAGCCAAAATCGAACCCAACACGTATCAGTCGATCGAAACCCTTTTTATGTAGGGATCGAGATCCAACAACATCATCGACAAACACAATAAACCCAAAAACTGAAATCAATCAAGAGTTTAGAATTTATACCCCAGAATTTGGTGTCAGAATCCGAAGGGAGCCTTCGGACTCGGCTCGCAGGCACGCACAGCGCCTCGCCGGGTCACGGCTGCAACTGTGGAGAGGCTACATCATTGACACGAAGGTATCCTCACATCCGTGTCCAGTATCGACTCGTACAAACACGAGCGTATCTGCACCCAGAATGAACAACCCAACAGTACCAACATACAAACTACGACCAACGACAAGAAATGAAATAAGATATATAAGATGTCTCAGATAAAGATCAATCATCATCTGCTGTACTAGCGTGCCATAACACGTATAGGACACGTCCCGACATGGAGCCAATGTATCCGATACGATCTGCAACGCTTTGGTTCATTTGGTCGAACGACCATCACCAAGAGTATCAGAGTACTCTAATAAAAACTGAAACCGACAAATAAAGTAAAACATCCAGGCATGGCATAGTGGACGTAGTCCCAAAATCAACGACGCATGCATGCTAATGGAGATGTCAATCCCGAAATAGAAATACTCCCAACTAATATATACTCGCATGTGATTTATATCGAAAAGCTCCCAACAAAAACACCCACAGTACCAAGTTAAACCCATCATGCATAATAGATACTCAACTAACAATTTTAATCCAAATAGCAAAACATCTCCTACAGCAAAGAAATCTTTCCCAACCCAACATGTATAATAGGAAAAACCTAAACCAACATCCCACAACAAGTATAGGAAAGAGAACCCAAGCAACAATTTATACAAGAAACCCAAACCAACAATACATGCATCATAAATAATTCCTACAGCAGCTAGGTAACCCGAAACCGAAAATGATTCAACAACAAGTAAAGAATCAAACATGATCTAAAGATCATTCCCACTTCACAAACAAAGACAATCGTAGGATCGTCAAGCCAAAATCGAACCCAACACGTATCAATCGATCGAAACCCTTTTTATGTAGGTGTAGGTCCTAAAAAAATTAAGTTGCATCAATCAACAATGTCAAAGAATCAATATATACATCATTTTGATGAATTGTGCAGGCAACAGATTGCGCACACTGGTTTGTGCACACTTCCAATTGCGCAGGCTGACGTGGCAGAAGTCATCATTACCAGAATCAAATCAAATCTTTCTAACAAACTGACAGCACGGATAACGAGGAGACTGTTCGTTTTTGGCGCCGCATAGTGCTCGAGGGCGGCTGACAGCTGGCTGCGCAATCCATTCTTGCGCAAACTGAGTCTGCGCAAACCATTCCTGCGCATTCTGAGTCTGCGCAAACCAAGGCTGCGCAGTTTAGTCTGCGCATTCTATCAACATAACTGATAAAGTATACGTGGCATTCATGCCATCAATTGCTCATTACGTGGCAACTGTTTATGCACGATCATGCGCATTTCAATCAAATGATGCCATGTGTCCATGATAGTTAGCCCACGATCCAGCAACTGCTTGCGCAATCCAATGCTGCGCAAACCAATTGCTGCACAAATCATTCTGCGCAGTCCAGAATAACTGAAAGTTAGTTATTTTCAGAACTCTATAAATAGAGTTTCAAGTCTTCATTCAGGGAATCAAGATCAGAGATAAAATATTCAGAGATCAGAGAGTCCAGGAGTTCTTGCTCAAGTGCTGCTGCATTCTTCCGAGGCTTTTGCCTTCAACTTCCGAGGCTTTTGCCTTCAACTTCCGAGGCTTTTGCCTTCAGTTTCCAGAGTTGTTTTCAACTTCAAAGGCTCCGTCTTCAAAGTTCACATCGTCCAAGGGATAAAGCAATCGTCATCTAGATTGGATTCCTATAGTTGTAATTTTCCCAGAATTCTTGTAATCTTTATTACACAGTTTGTATCAATAAAGTTCTTCAACTTTTGTTTTTGCAAACAAAATGGCGACTCTGCTGGGGACAACTTTCTTCTCCGACGAGGAAGTAGCAACTCAATGTGACGTAGCGTCTATCGGGAAGACGCAGAAGACGCTGGTTGTTAAGGTCAACCAGACAGCCTACGAGGCGATGCTTAATTCCAAGACCACTCCCCGTACTGCAGCCACTTCTGCCAAGAGCAAAGTGCGCTCAGTATGGATCTCCAAGACTGCTGCACAATCTGGCAGTTTTGCCACCAAAGATGCTGTACACTCTGTTGCACAATCTGCTAGTCAGAATGCTGCACAATCTGCTGTGCCAACTGCTACACAGTCTATCTCAACAACTGCTGCACAATCTGTTGCAGTCAATATTGTGTAATCTGTTGCAACTGTTGCACAGGCTACTTCATATGCTGCCTTGTCAAAACACAAGACTCCTATGACTCTGGCACAATTGGCAGTGGCTTTTCCTGCGCAAACTAATACTCCAGCCAACAAAGTACATTCTAAGCACTCTAAAGCAAGGACTCCTGATGCGCAAACCATAGCTTCTGTGGTTAGAACCAATGCACTTTCTGCCAAAGCTTCTAATGTACAAGTGGCCCATGCGCAAACCAAGCATGCACAATCCAAGAGTAACAGCCCTTTGGCTAAACTCTCCTTTTCTAACAAAAGGGAAACTTCTGTTCCTCCCCTTAAACACTCTGCTGTTTCTGCACAATCTACTGGGGGTAGTCCTTTGGCTATTCCTCTTCCTTCTCAAAATAAAGGAAAAGGCCCGTTGGTCTTTTCTCAGACTTCCTTGTCTCATGACTTGGAAGACAACAGTGGAAAACGCTCTTTAGCTAACCCTTCTTCTCAAAATAAAGGAAAATGCCCTTTGGTCTTTTCTCAGTCTTCCTCGGTCTTTACTGAAGAAGATCAAATTGAACGTGTTTCGGCACCTAACAATACAAGAACTCTTACAAACAAGGATTCTTCTTTCCTTCATGACAAAGGAACTTGTACTGATCAAAGAGGTATTCTGCCTACCCAGTAGCAGAATTCCAAGACCTTCCGACATTCAAAATATCCCGTTCCAAATAGGGAAAACTGTTGGTATCACAAACAGAAACCCCTGGGGGTGAATTTGCAGATCTAAGAACATATCTTAACAGGCCAACTTCGGCAAAATGTAAACAACCTATGCCGAAGGTCAAGCCTCAAAGACAAACCTCCAGGAACAAAAATTCTGATACCTATGCCAATGAGGTGAGCATTTCCTTGTACACACAGGGGACAAAATATTTGAAGAATCGGAACCATGTTTCGAATGTTGTTAAAGAACATATTCCTCGAACCTTTCCTCGTCCTGGCATGGTTTCTGATCTCCGAGAACATCTCAAGCAAAAACGAGATAGTGCTTCAACTCCTTTAGTTCAATCATCTGATCATCATTGCAATCATAAAGTCATCATCCAATGTTGTTGTCAAACAACAAAATGATCTGTCTTCGATCGTTTGACTTTTGCTAAAACTGAACCAATATTAGAGGATGAAGATGAAGTCCTATATGCTTCTGTTAACATGACTTCTCGATACACTGGGGGTAGAAGATGCTCTAAGCACGACAAACCTCGTAAACCAAGTCAACAGTATCTGGATCTACTTCAAGAATCTTCTGAGGGAGTATTCCAACATACCCGTTCCCGAAGTCGAGATACAATCGGTCAAAGGAATCTTCCTCAAGATCCTTCTGGTCATTTCCTTCTTTCTCAGTCAAAAGATGACTCTTTCTCCGACTATGATGCATACAGCAAAAGTTCTGAACAGACAGTGTCTTCCATTGTACCAAGAGAAGTGACATCTTATGTTGTCACTGATGATCAAGATGCTTCAACGTCTGCAAATCAAGAACAGCGAATCGCTGCACTTGAAGACAAGCTAAAGACCATGGCTGAAATGGTCGCTAGCATGCATTCTATCATTGTGGCCCAACATGCCACACCACCAACTATACCTACCGCAAGTCCGGAGATCATAGCATCTTCAGTACCTGTCAATGCTGGGTTGGGAGTAATGCCTTCTCAAATGCCTCCTGTACAAGTGCAAGTTCAAACTACACCTAGTCAGTCCGCTGGGGGTAGTGCTTACAATGCTGTTCCTCCTTCTACTACTCTGACTCCGTCGGCTCCTTCTTCATCATCTGAAGACACCAATGAAGCTGTTAAACTCTTGCGAACTCAGTTCGAAGCCTTCAAAGAGAAAGATAATTTGCAAATGTTAGGAATCAAGCAGCCATACCCAGTTGAATGGAAGAAAGTTCCATTTCCTCCCAAATACAAGATTCCAACAATCTTTCTTTTCGACGGCAGTACCTCACCAAGCTAGTTCATCAATCACTTCGAGGTAATAACTGTTTAACTCCAACCAAATGACGCTCTTCTTACCAGGGTGTTCGTCGGTTGTTTAGCCGGCGTAGCATACGACTGGTACAGAAGTCTACCCGATGGTTGTATTACTTCTTTTTCAGGACTTAAGCAGATCTTTCTGGAAAGATTCTATGAGGGATTCAATGACATGACTATGTCTGCCCTCAATAAAATCAAACAGAAACATAATGAAACTGCTGAGAATTTCATCGAACGTTTCCGTCGAGAAGCCTTGAAAATGCATCCGGGGACTCCTGCTGCTGTTACCATAGACACTTGCAAGGCAAATCTTTTGCCTATTATCAGTATGTGGACAGGCTCAACTCAGTTCCAAGACTGGCCATCCTTTATTGTCAACGCCAAAGCAGCTGAAGTGAGTGCTGAGAAATTCAAACAGCTGGGGGTACAGATGTCTAACCCTGATCGGGATGAACATCAATCATCAGGTGGCGGTAATCGTCAGAACAACCGCAAGAACATGGAAACTCTAAACATTAACCTGAAAAGCAAAGAATCCTTGGCTATCAATGTAGCTCCGCCTACATCTACTTCTACTCCTGCTGCACCTCAACCGAGGGAACCTCGCCCTAAGATAGAGTATTCGTTTGATGAAAATGACACAACAAGCATCTTTGAGTGTTTACTCAAAAGCAATAAGATCCAGCTTCCAGACCCAAAGAAGCCTGATGAAGTCGGTAAGACCGATCATCCTAAGTACTGTGTCTACCACCGATTCATTGGACATCCTACTCGAGCATGTTATGTGCTCAAGGGTAAGATTCAAGAGCTTGTCAATGATGGAGTTGTTACTCTGCAACAAGATGAGAAGACTGTTACTGCCAATATGGTTTCAGTCCAGTTCGGTGACTTTCCCTCGCAGATGATACAGCATGGTGTCATTCCTATTCCGAAGGCTACTCTCGAGATTGAAAATCTTTCTTATCTACCAAACGAAGGTCTCGTTCCTTTGTCTCTTGACAATGGCGAGGTTATGTGGATCCATCCCGATCTTACTTCAGAGTTCGAGGATTCTTCTTCCAAGAAGAAAGGTCGCTCTAAAGGCAAGATAAAGATTTGCAACATGGTGTCTTTTGACCCCATAGTTGATGAAGAAATTCTGTTGGGCACCAGATCAGGGAAAACTTATCTGAAAGATTACTCTGAATCTCAAGAGAATCCTGCCTCTTCTTCTGAACCTGTCCCAGCACAACCTATTGCTATTGAAGAAATTCCTTCTACGTCTTCACCAGTTGTGGTTCCTATTCCTCCCAAACCAGTGGCTGCTGATAAAGGCAAACAAGTCCGCTTTGATAAACCCTTGAAGAAATCATCCCCAACAGGGCTTGAGAAGCCTTACAACTTTGATATATTGGCTCAACTAGCTAATACCCCAGCAAGGCTATCTATCTTTGAGCTCTTGCGTCTTTCCAAAGAGACGCGAGAAACTTTAAGTGAAGCTCTTATGCAAGCTGAGACTTGTTTAGCCTTTCTCAAGAAGCCAGAAGCAGAACCAGTCTCTTGTCTACATTGTCATAGTGTTATGGAGTTGATTCCGAACATTACTTTCACACAAGATGACATGTTGATGGAGGACAATAGGCATGATTGTCCTCTCTACTATACAGGATATGTTGATTCAATGAAAGTCGATCGTATCCTGATAGATCCGGGATCTGCTCTCAGCATTATGCCGAAAACAATGCTCGATGCTCTGAAAATTCCTGTACATAGTCTCTCCACCACAATCACCACCATCCTTGGATTCAATCAGGGAAGGAGTGAACCTTTGGGCAAGATTCGCTTAAAACTCCAAATAGGCAATCTTCGCACAAAAGTTACCTTCTATATCATTGACAATCATGGTTGTTCTTATAATGCTCTATTAGGGAGACTATTCTTACATGAGCATAATATTGTTCCATCAACCCTTCATCAATATTTCAAATATGTTGATGATAAGGGAGAGGTCCATAAGGAAGTTGCGGATCTTTATCCCTTCAAAGGTGTTGAAGCATACTGCAACGACGCTCGGATGTACAAGGATGAATTCATGAAGATTGTGTTAGCCTTAGACACTGAAGAAGAACAAGAAGCAATACCTAAAGACACTCTTATCATACCTGTCAAAGGGCGAGTTTTACATCCTCAGTCTTCTAAACCACTGGCTATTCACTTGCCAATTCAAAAGAAATCAGTTGATGCTGATCAGGATCAAAGGGAGCTCACCTCTTCTGAGCTACTTGTTATCGACCTACGTCGTAACAAGGACAAAAAGGAGTTCACCTCTTCTGAGCCACTTGTTATCGACCTACGTCGTAACAAGGACAAAAAGCAGCTCACTCCTTCTGAGCCACTTGTTGTTGATCTTGTCACCCCCAGTTTTCACAAACAGGGGTATTTTGGTAATTTTCCACTTTAAAAATTATTTTGAAATTATTTATTTATTATTTGTATTATTTTGGGGTTATTTGAATCGGGTTCGAATTTCAATTCATTCCGACTTGTTTTGACTTGTTTCGGGGACCCGGGGTATTTTGACCTTAGCGGGCCCATACACTAGCTAGCCATGGCCCACATGTTAGATATTTTGGTTAGAGACTAGACTATTATTTTTAGTTAATATTAGTTAGAGATTAGTGGTTTCGGTTTGACTAAACTACCCCCGGTTTAACCCTTTCCTATTTATTAGCTATTTAAACCATTGGAGGGCAAACTTGTAATTATCCAAATAGGACAAAACCCCCATGTGTGGCTGGCCATAGAGTAGGGATAAGGAGGAGAGAGAAAACCACCATTCCATTTCATTCCAATCCACTTTTTCTTCTTCTTCCCCAAAGGCTCCTTCCACTTTTTGAAGCTCCATTGATTTTCCTCCTCCAACCAAGGTGATTCCTTCTCCAAACCCATTTCTTTTCTCATGTAGATTTTGTAGGAACCCACTAGGATGAGTCCCATGGTTGTGTCCCTCTCTAGAGACCATTTTTGTGTCCTTTGGACATTTCTAGGAGTGTCCACTTGTAGGTTTGTGTCCCAATAGGAAAAACCCCCTTTTTGGACACTTGGATATTATTCTAATGTTGTTTTTGTGATGTTCTCATTTATATTCAGATTTGACATGTTATAGAAAGAGTTTTTCCATGTATCTATAGGTATCATATTCATTCCTATATGTATTTATATATATATAGTTATATATATATCATTCTATATATATATATATATATATATATATATATATATATATATATATATGTATATATATATAAATGGTGAATATTGTGGTTGTGTGTGTGTCTTTGTGTGGGATTGGAGAAAGGACAGCAGGTTTCAGCCATGGGAGGGAAAGGGTGTGTTATATGTGTATAGTTTCATATCTAGTATTCTCTATGTATATATGTATATATATATATTTATAGTGGCATATGTATATATGGTTATATAAGGGATATATATATATATTTGAGATTGTTTTGTGGTGTTGTTGTGGTGTGGGAAGAGCTGCCAGGTTCGGCCAGGTTAGGCCTAGCATGTGTGTGTGTGTGGGGTATTTGAGAGGGGTTTGTTTGTGTGTGTGTTGTGAAGTAGAGGGAGGAGAAAACCCAAATCTGTCCACTAATTTCAGCCCATGCTTCACCCTTGTTTCAGCCCATTAAACCACAAAACAGTCCCCACATTTTGTGTCCTCTAGAGCCATGAGATGGCTGTCCAAATTTGCCATCTAAACCATCTAGGAACAGCCCATACAAACCAGTATTGGACTGTCCATTTCCAGCTCTTGACAGTCCCCATTCATGCCCTATATGGCTGTCCTTTTGTCCCAAACATCCCCCCTAAGTGCTGTCAAGAACAGCCCAGTAAATCCCCATATGACCCTCCAAATAACAGTCCTATTTCACTCCAAATCAGCCCATGAATGAGCCTATATGGCTGTCCCAATACTTCACATATTCAGCCCATGTATGCACCCTATGACAGCCCCTAGAAAGTCTCCAATGGCTGTCCTAAAACAGTCCACTACTTGACCATGTTTCAGTCCACTTTTGCCACCCTTGGACAGTCCCTCTTTGCTCACAAATCAGTCCAATAATTGCTTGTGTGTGTGAGTGTGTTTTGTGAGTGTGTGTGTAAGGAAGCCTAGTATGTAGTGATGCCTATAGGTTAGCCTAGTGTCTAAACCTATTAGGAACTTATAGAGAAGTCTATGAGAGGGAGAGGTGTCTTGTGAGTGTTGTGTATGAGTGATGGGGTGAGTGTGGTAGAAAGAAGGGTAAATTCATGACATAGGATAGGTAATAGGGTAAACCTATACCCCGTATCCTAACATGACCTAGATAACTAGGATACCCAAATTTCTTGGTAGGTAAACCTTAGATAGGTTGATATCTAGCTACCCTAGGGAGATCGGGTCAAAATACCAAGCGTAGGTAGGCTAACTGGATAGTTGCCGAAGCTAGAATTTTATCTTTTTTAAGGGTAAAATAGGATATTGGCCTACGGCCAAGATATGAGTTTCGAAGTCCAAGATGGACTTGGATATGGGTTGTAGAGGTTGGTAATAGTTAGAAATAGTCGCCTAGACCTAGTCTTGGCCCCGGTTGACCACGGTTGACTTTTTGGACCAAAAGTCAACTATGGGTCAACGCTTTACCCAAATTAGTCCCGATTTTCATTAGACTTGTGTAGTTGACCAAAAGTCAACTATTAGTCACCATTGACCTAGAGTTGACCAGAGTTGACCAGTTGACCAAAAGTCAACTGTAAGTCAACCGTTGATCCCGATTGACCTAGTTTGACTTGGAATGACTTCCAGTGACCTAGTATGACCTAGTATGAACCAGTATGGCCTAGTATGACTCAGTTAGACCTAGATTAACCTAGTTTTGACTTAGACTTGCATTCATGGCTTGTATTAGTTTCCTTTTCAGTATTTAGTCCTGTTTGACTCATAGTATCTTGTCTTAGGTCTGTGATCGCTCTGAGCGTCTGTTCACTCTATCAGCTCAGGACCACAGGCGAGTACATTCACTGATAGTTTTCATTGTCTTGATATCTGCTATATCCGATTCAGTTGTAGTGTTATACTCGATTTCCAGTCACGACAGTTCACGGACTAGTATATGTTGGATCATGACATGGGATGTTGTTCCTAGAGTTTCATGGTATATTGATACATGTTCTGTCTTATTTCAGTGTATTGGTATAGACACCGATTTCAAAAGGGGACTTGCTACCCTCTTATGGAATCCCGTGTTATAACGTGTCATGTCCAGATCCATTGTACTATTCGGGGATGGAAGAGTTATTAGTGGTTGTGTGATCAATTCCCACATGGTTCTATGGTACTCATGGTTCATAGCTATACCCTCACCTCACGACGGGTAAAGCCTTACCCTACGGTTCATAGCTTTCCATGGTGACCGGCCTTATCGTTTCTATTGTATTCATGGTTCATAGTCGGTCAGATGGAAAGCCTTTCCCAAGCCGATCACATGATGCACTAATAATTCAAGGCACCTTTTATATTTATTATCTTAGAGTGACTAAGTTCTGTTCGGGAGAAGGGTTACAACCCCGGTCCTTGTTTGGTTTAAGGGTTGTAACTCGGCTTCCGAATAGTTCCCAAGTCATCCTATATATACATAGACATTATTGTCCTTTACAGTATTCACATCATGATATATATTTCCAGTTGATTTTGTCTTGTATTTCATTATACTGTCTCTTATAGCTTTTGTCAATTCACATGGAACTGCTGTTAGTGTTTGTACTTGCTCATTTTCCTGACAGGATACCGTTGACAAATTTTACAGATGATTTAGAGGGTGATTGCCCGACTTACTACGGGATAGAGTCTGATGGACTTGACCTAGACAGGGGCTTAGTGGTAGAGCCTCTTGACTTCGCCCACCCGGAGTAGCCTAGTATTAGTTAGGTTTGCCTGGCCTGCGAGCCAGCAGTTTATTTCAGTTGCAGTATCTTTATACTTACATTTATTCTGAGACTCTGGATTTGTGGTTAGCTGTGACTTGTGGATATTTCTGGACTCGTTCTTGCTTATTCTATCATATCTCTTTTCCATGCTTTCTACCTTAGTTTTGAATATGTGATTGAGGCAGTATTGCTTTATTCCTCCGTTCGGAGTGTATATACTGTACAGGTACATTTATCTGTTTAGTCGTAGTATTTACAGACCCTATATACAGCGTTCTACCGCCGATTCTGCGGCGTAGGCTGGACGTAACCACGTGCTCGTGCCCCTCTTCAGGGTGCAGGTCGTGACACGTTTTTGTGGTGGCCCATGCAGGTCAGTGTCGCAACTAGTGCGAACTCGTAATGGTGCTCGACTTAGAGTGCTAATTACGAGCCTGCGATTAGGATATAGGACTAGGGTATGATAGGAGTTACTCAATCACATTTTAGGAAAAATCTCTGATCTTTTGATTACCATGACATTCTTTTGCATTGAATTTAATTGTCCGTCTTTGATATTCCTATCATGTGCCATATTGATCTCTTGGGTTCAATTCATCTTCAGGATGACAGTCACTCGTTCTCAGGCAGCGGGTCCTAGTGCAGTTCCAGAGAGGTCAGATCAGGGAGGTCCTCCACCTCCGGCTACGGGAGTAGCAGTCGAGAGGGCAGTAGCCACAGTCCCTGCCCTTCAGGCAGGAGTAGCAGAGGCAGTTCCCGGAGGTCTTCCACCTCCAGCTGGGGGAGCTGCAGTTCAGGGAGCAGCCACATCAGTTCCTGCCCTACCGACGGGAGCACCGGCAGCGACGGTTTCTGGAGGTCTTCCACCTCCAGCAGCGAGACCGTCCATGGTCATTCCAGACATTCTTCTACCGTCGTCTCAGCTACCGGCAGACACCCAGGGGATGATGGCCCTCCTGCAGCAGATGCTGCAGACGCAGCAGCGCTAGATAGAGGTGCTGAGACAGACGATGGAGAACTCGCACCAGTTAGCTATGGCAGCAGTGGAGAGAGGTGCACCGGCTACAGCTGAGGGAGCACCAGCACAGCAGCAGGGCCAGGGGAGGCCCGGTACACATCTCGACTTCAGGAAGATGAACCCGCAAGATTTCAAGGGTACCGAGGGTATCCTATACGCGGACGACTGGCTAGAGGATGTCCAGCGGAGTCTAGAGTTGGCAGAGGTTCCGAGAGCTTTGTGGGTGACTTCTGCAGCGAGCCAGTTCTTCGACATAGCGCTGACGTGGTACCGCACGGATCCGCGTGCGTCAGTGAGGGGATTGTCTTGGGAGGACTTCAGGAAACTCTTTAAGGAGAAGTTCTACCCGGACGTAGCCGTGTCAGCTTTAGAGGGACAGTTTGCCAGTCTGGAGCAGGGGAGCTCGTCGGTCGACGAGTACGCAGCGGAGTTTTTCCGCCTGAGCAGGTTTGCACCGAGTTTGGTTCAGGATGATGGGTGCAAGGCCCGGAAGTTCAGGAGGGGTCTCATTCATGCAGTGTGCACTCGCACATCTGGACGACGAGATGCGACATTTGAGCAGATCTTGATGGAGGCTCAGATTGCGGAGGAGGACTTCGGCCTCAAGCCGAAGAGGAGCAGTGACGCTTTGGGATCCAGTTCGAGTGCAGGACCAGCAAAGTGCCCATATTTCCAGCAGAGGCAGTTCCAGCAGCAGCAGCCTCAGTTGCAGTTTCAGCAGGCACCGGCGCGTGCCCAGCAGCATCAGGGACAGGACCGGAGGCAGGATGTCCAGTGTACCTTCTGCAAGAAGATGGGGCACACTCGGGAGGCTTGCAGGATGAAGCTGGGAGTCTGTTTATTCTGTGGAGCTCCAGACCACCAGGTGAGGGACTGTGCTGTCCGTGCAGCTAGCCAGACAGGCCAGGGCAGAGTTCAGCAGGCTAGAGGAGGCCAGCAGGGGCATGCTTTCACCATGGCAGTTGAGCCCACTCAGGCAGTAGCAGAGCAGAGTGCAGGTTTCGATCTTTCTATCTCGTTTCCGCATTTGCTTCCTTATTAACTATTTGAAATTCGATTCCATCTGTTCCTTGTCTGTTTGATGAAAGTTGTTCTTGTGATGTGATTTTTCTGAGATAAGTCGTATGGGCTGGGTCGCCTCGATTATGAGATTTTAGAATCCTCTAGGGTCATGCTAGCAGGCAGAGTGAGGACATATAGTCGGACTATGGACGTATTTCTAGGGTGTGGGAATTTAAGGTTTTCGCTGCCAAGCTAGCGGCAATGCGAAAATTTTAAATACCATGATTCTAGAGGTATGTACCGTAGTTGAGGACTCTGTGATTATCGTAGCCTTGCTCACTGGCATGACGGAGATTCTGAGTATCATGATTATTGGACAGACGCATATGATTATCAAATTGCATGAAATTTTTGTGTTGTTTCGTTTTAAGTTTTTGAATGATTCTTTTTAAGGTGGATAGACTTAAATTTGTGAGAAATTTTAAAATTTTATAAATTTAGTCATTTAGTTCCTGCTTTAATTTTTGAGATTTTTTAAATAAAAAAAAAAATTTTTGCCATGACTTGTGAATTTGAGATTTACTATTGTTTGGTTTTAATTTCGAGGACGAAATTTTTTTAAGGTGGATAGATTTGTCACCCCCAGTTTTCACAAACAGGGGTATTTTGGTAATTTTCCACTTTAAAAATTATTTTGAAATTATTTATTTATTATTTGTATTATTTTGGGGTTATTTGAATCGGGTTCGAATTTCAATTCATTCCGACTTGTTTTGACTTGTTTCGGGGACCCGGGGTATTTTAACCTTAGCGGGCCCACACACTAGCTAGCCATGGCCCACATGTTAGATATTTTGGTTAGAGACTAGACTATTATTTTTAGTTAATATTAGTTAGAGATTAGTGGTTTCGGTTTGACTAAACTACCCCCGGTTTAACCCTTTCCTATTTATTAGCTATTTAAACCATTGGAGGGCAAACTTGTAATTATCCAAATAGGATAAAACCCCCATGTGTGGCTGGCCATAGAGTAGGGATAAGGAGGAGAGAGAAAACCACCATTCCATTTCATTCCAATCCACTTTTTCTTCTTCTTCCCCAAAGGCTCCTTCCACTTTTTGAAGCTCCATTGATTTTCCTCCTCCAACCAAGGTGATTCCTTCTCCAAACCCATTTCTTTTCTCATGTAGATTTTGTAGGAACCCACTAGGATGAGTCCCATGGTTGTGTCCCTCTCTAGAGACCATTTTTGTGTCCTTTGGACATTTCTAGGAGTGTCCACTTGTAGGTTTGTGTCCCAATAGGAAAAACCCCCTTTTTGGACACTTGGATATTATTCTAATGTTGTTTTTGTGATGTTCTCATTTATATTCAGATTTGACATGTTATAGAAAGAGTTTTTCCATGTATCTATAGGTATCATATTCATTCCTATATGTATTTATATATATATAGTTATATATATATCATTCTATATATATATATATATATATATATATATATATATATATATATATATATGTATATATATATAAATGGTGAATATTGTGGTTGTGTGTGTGTCTTTGTGTGGGATTGGAGAAAGGACAGCAGGTTTCAGCCATGGGAGGGAAAGGGTGTGTTATATGTGTATAGTTTCATATCTAGTATTCTCTATGTATATATGTATATATATATATATTTATAGTGGCATATGTATATATGGTTATATAAGGGATATATATATATATTTGAGATTGTTTTGTGGTGTTGTTGTGGTGTGGGAAGAGCTGCCAGGTTCGGCCAGGTTAGGCCTAGCATGTGTGTGTGTGTGGGGTATTTGAGAGGGGTTTGTTTGTGTGTGTGTTGTGAAGTAGAGGGAGGAGAAAACCCAAATCTGTCCACTAATTTCAGCCCATGCTTCACCCTTGTTTCAGCCCATTAAACCACAAAACAGTCCCCACATTTTGTGTCCTCTAGAGCCATGAGATGGCTGTCCAAATTTGCCATCTAAACCATCTAGGAACAGCCCATACAAACCAGTATTGGACTGTCCATTTCCAGCTCTTGACAGTCCCCATTCATGCCCTATATGGCTGTCCTTTTGTCCCAAACATCCCCCCTAAGTGCTGTCAAGAACAGCCCAGTAAATCCCCATATGACCCTCCAAATAATAGTCCTATTTCACTCCAAATCAGCCCATGAATGAGCCTATATGGCTGTCCCAATACTTCACATATTCAGCCCATGTATGCACCCTATGACAGCCCCTAGAAAGTCTCCAATGGCTGTCCTAAAACAGTCCACTACTTGACCATGTTTCAGTCCACTTTTGCCACCCTTGGACAGTCCCTCTTTGCTCACAAATCAGTCCAATAATTGCTTGTGTGTGTGAGTGTGTTTTGTGAGTGTGTGTGTAAGGAAGCCTAGTATGTAGTGATGCCTATAGGTTAGCCTAGTGTCTAAACCTATTAGGAACTTATAGAGAAGTCTATGAGAGGGAGAGGTGTCTTGTGAGTGTTGTGTATGAGTGATGGGGTGAGTGTGGTAGAAAGAAGGGTAAATTCATGACATAGGATAGGTAATAGGGTAAACCTATACCCCGTATCCTAACATGACCTAGATAACTAGGATACCCAAATTTCTTGGTAGGTAAACCTTAGATAGGTTGATATCTAGCTACCCTAGGGAGATCGGGTCAAAATACCAAGCGTAGGTAGGCTAACTGGATAGTTGCCGAAGCTAGAATTTTATCCTTTTTAAGGGTAAAATAGGATATTGGCCTACGGCCAAGATATGAGTTTCGAAGTCCAAGATGGACTTGGATATGGGTTGTAGAGGTTGGTAATAGTTAGAAATAGTCGCCTAGACCTAGTCTTGGCCCCGGTTGACCACGGTTGACTTTTTGGACCAAAAGTCAACTATGGGTCAACGCTTTACCCAAATTAGTCCCGATTTTCATTAGACTTGTGTAGTTGACCAAAAGTCAACTATTAGTCACCATTGACCTAGAGTTGACCAGAGTTGACCAGTTGACCAAAAGTCAACTGTAAGTCAACCGTTGATCCCGATTGACCTAGTTTGACTTGGAATGACTTCCAGTGACCTAGTATGACCTAGTATGAACCAGTATGGCCTAGTATGACTCAGTTAGACCTAGATTAACCTAGTTTTGACTTAGACTTGCATTCATGGCTTGTATTAGTTTCCTTTTCAGTATTTAGTCCTGTTTGACTCATAGTATCTTGTCTTAGGTCTGTGATCGCTCTGAGCGTCTGTTCACTCTATCAGCTCAGGACCACAGGCGAGTACATTCACTGATAGTTTTCATTGTCTTGATATCTGCTATATCCGATTCAGTTGTAGTGTTATACTCGATTTCCAGTCACGACAGTTCACGGACTAGTATATGTTGGATCATGACATGGGATGTTGTTCCTAGAGTTTCATGGTATATTGATACATGTTCTGTCTTGTTTCAGTGTATTGGTATAGACACCGATTTCAAAAGGGGACTTGCTACCCTCTTATGGAATCCCGTGTCATAACGTGTCATGTCCAGATCCATTGTACTATTCGGGGATGGGAGAGTTATTAGTGGTTGTGTGATCAATTCCCACATGGTTCTATGGTACTCATGGTTCATAGCTATACCCTCACCTCACGACGGGTAAAGCCTTACCCTACGGTTCATAGCTTTCCATGGTGACCGGCCTTATCGTTTCTATTGTATTCATGGTTCATAGTCGGTCAGATGGAAAGCCTTTCCCAAGCCGATCACATGACGCACTAATAATTCAAGGCACCTTTTATATTTATTATCTTAGAGTGACTAAGTTCTGTTCGGGAGAAGGGTTACAACCCCGGTCCTTGTTTGGTTTAAGGGTTGTAACTCGGCTTCCGAATAGTTCCCAAGTCATCCTATATATACATAGACATTATCGTCCTTTACAGTATTCACATCATGATATATATTTCCAGTTGATTTTGTCTTGTATTTCATTATACTGTCTCTTATAGCTTTTGTCAATTCACATGGAACTGCTGTTAGTGTTTGTACTTGCTCATTTTCCTGACAGGATACCGTTGACAAATTTTACAGATGATTTAGAGGGTGATTGCCCGACTTACTACGGGATAGAGTCTGATGGACTTGACCTAGACAGGGGCTTAGTGGTAGAGCCTCTTGACTTCGCCCACCCGGAGTAGCCTAGTATTAGTTAGGTTTGCCTGGCCTGCGAGCCAGCAGTTTATTTCAGTTGCAGTATCTTTATACTTACATTTATTCTGAGACTCTGGATTTGTGGTTAGCTATGACTTGTGGATATTTCTGGACTCGTTCTTGCTTATTCTATCATATCTCTTTTTCATGCTTTCTACCTTAGTTTTGAATATGTGATTGAGGCAATATTGCTTTATTCCTCCGTTCGGAGTGTATATACTGTACAGGTACATTTATCTGTTTAGTCGTAGTATTTACAGACCCTATATACAGCGTTCTACCGCCGATTCTGCGGCGTAGGCTGGACGTAACCACGTGCTCGTGCCCCTCTTCAGGGTGCGGGTCGTGACAGATCTCACTCGCAACAAGGAAAAAAAGGAGCTCACCTCCTCTGAGCTACTTGTTATCGACCTCCGTCGTAACAAGCCTCCTCCACGTTCTTCTTCTCCCCCTCTTGTAATTAATCTGACCAAGCCTGTTAAGGCTAAAGGTCCTGTTGTAAATAC
The DNA here is from genome assembly GCA_029216955.1 of Iris pallida. Classification (NCBI taxonomy): domain Eukaryota; kingdom Viridiplantae; phylum Streptophyta; class Magnoliopsida; order Asparagales; family Iridaceae; genus Iris; species Iris pallida. The sequence goes on from JANAVB010019501.1 coordinate 28,048, forward strand.
TGATGTACAAATCAATGAAAAAGCACCTACTTTCCAGTATACTGATGTTATTTATTATACTAAATGCTATTTGGATATGTTGGATAGCTTCCAGTCAATTACAATGGGAGTTGTACAATCTCTTCAGACAGAAGTCTCACTTGAAGATCCAGATGATTCTTACCGCATCCACCCTTCTCTAAAGAAAGGTGAAAGTCCAAAACTTTTTAGTAAAGGACCAGAAAAACAATTCAGTTATACGGATGATAGCAAACTTAACGATACGGGACGTCTTCAATTCCATCGTTATAGTCAACAATCAAAAGACATCATCCAAAAAATGGGCTATGACTTCAAAAGTGGCCTCAATTACGGTAAAGGTAGACGAACTCCTATCCGCACGACTGTTCCGGAAGGAAAGTCGGAAATGTACTACAACAGGACTAAGAAAGGTCTCGGATATACTTCTCCTCCACTGTTATCCCCAGTATTCTCTGACTCAGACAGTGAAGAACGCTCTAATTCATCTGATTCTAGATCTTGGGATTCTGATACTAGCATTGGTGAAGTTCACAGGCTGATCGTATCATCTAACATGGTCTCCGCTGAACTACCAGAAGGCTATGATGAAGACGTTGAAGAAAATCCTGAAACAGATCCTTGGGCTCAACATATGGATAACCAATGGGTACTTCGCTTTGAACAACGTAAACCTCCTACTGAAGATCAATTAGTTCAAGTTGATGTAGGGGAAAGCGAGTTGCCTCGTCCAATCTTCATCAGCAAGAATCTTCCAGAAGCAGACAAACAGAAGTTAATTCTTCTTATTAAAGAATACATCGACGTCTTTGCCTGGAGTTATGAAGACATTCCAGGTTTAGATCCCAAGATTGCTACACATAAACTGAACATTTTGCCTAATGCAAAACCAGTTAAGCAGCAACAACGGCGTTTTAAACCAGAAATGATGGACGCAACCGATGATGAAGTCAAGAAGCTCATTGCTTGTGGTTTTATTCGAGAAGAACAACATCCTGACTGGGTGGCCAATGTCGTTCCAGTTCTAAAGAAAACCGGCAAAGTTCGAGTCTGTATCGACTTTCGGGATCTTAACGAAGCACGTCCTAAAGATGAGTTTTCTCTACCTATCACGGATGTCATGATCGACAACACCTGTGGGTTTGAGCGAATATCCTTTATGGATGGGTTCTCTGGATATAATCAGATCAAGATGAATCCTGAAGATGAAAAGCATACCTCTTTCCGCACTCCTCGTGGTGTCTATTGCTACACGGTGATGCCATTTGGTCTCAAGAACGCTGGTGCAACCTACCAACGAGCTATGAGTACTATCTTCAAAGACCATCTTCGCAAAACTGTGGAATGCTATGTTGACGATATTGCTGTCAAAAGTCGTCTAAAAGAAGATCACATCCAAGATTTGAGAACAATCTTCAATCTCATACGCCAACATCAACTTAAGATGAATCCCACCAAGTCATTCTTGGGTGTCTCTAGTGGCAAGTTTCTCGGCTTCGTCATTACCTCTAAGGGTATACACGTGGATCCCGAGAAGATCAAAGCCATTCAAGAGATGCGTCCTCCACGCAACCTAAAAGAGCTACGAGGATTTCAAGGCCGACTTGCGTACATCAGGCGATTCATTTCAAACTTGTCTGGACGCTGCAGACCATTCACTCAACTAATGAAGAAGGGTGTATCTTTCGTTTGGACTGAAGAGTGTCAACGAGCATTCGATGATATAAAGCGATATCTCATGAACCCACCAGTTTTGGTGCCACCTATCTCTGGTATTCCATTCTTGATGTACGTCCGTGCTATGGACCATTCATTGGGTGCTTTACTTGCCCAAAAGAATAAAGAAGGTCATGAACAGGCCATCTATTATCTTAGCCGTACTATGATTGGTGCTGAACACCGTTATAGTCCGGTCGAAAAAGAATGCCTGGCTCTCATGTTTGTTGTGCAAAAGACAAGGCATTACATCATTGGCCAAACTATTCATGTCATATCCTGAGTTAATCCTCTTCGGGTACTCATGAAGAAGCCCAGTACACTCAATTCTCGGCTGGCTACGTGGGCAATCCTACTAGCTCAATATGACATGGTGTATGTTCCACAAAAATCTGTTAAAGGTCAAGCACTGGCGGACTTCTTAGCAGCTCATCCTGTGCCTGAGACATCTAAGCTCTATGACGAAATTCCAGACGAGACATTGGAAGCCAACATGATCTCTAAAGAATTTCCAACATGGCGTTTATTCTTTGATGGTGCATCGAGAATTGGACCTAATGGTGCTATTGTAGCAGGAGTTGGAGTGGTCCTCGTTTCTCCAGACAGATCAACTATTCAAAGAGCCTACTCTCTTGATGAATCTTGCTCCAACAATGTAGCGGAGTACAATGCTCTACTCATCGGCCTTCAGTTAGCCAAACAATTGAATGTTGAATATCTCAAAGTCTACGGTGATTCTAAGCTGGTTGTTAATCAGGTTAGAGGAACCTATGAAGTCCGTCATCAAGATCTAGTGCCTTATCATGAAGCAGCAATCAATATAGCTATATCATTCAAAGCTTTCTTCATCGACTATGTTCGGCGAGCTTGCAATACCGAAGCAGATGCTTTGGCCAATCTTGCAGCTGTCTTAGCCATCCCTATCAAAAGACAGCAGGTCGTGGTTATCTCCAACCGAGAACTGTTCTGCATCGAAAACAATCGTAATATTGAATTCAGCAACTTTGCTGAAGTCAATGTTACCGATGAAGATTGGAGAACTCCTTTTATTGACTTCGTGGTTCATGACATACTCCCCGAAGATCCTAAGGAGGCTACAAGCGTTCGTCGACGATCTCTCCGATTCTATTACAATCAAACTTCCAAGACCCTCTATCGACGAACTTATGATGGTCTTCTTCTACGCTGTCTCGCTGGTGACGAAGCTAAACAAGTTTTGCGTGAAGCTCATGATGGTGTTTGTGGAGCACATCAACCTGGTCCTAAACTACAGGACCGTATTAGACGCATGGGTTATTATTGGCCTTCTATGGTGTCAGATGTAATTGAATATACAAGAAAATGTCGTGCTTGTCAAATCCATGCAGACTTCATTCATCAACCATCAGAATTCCTACACCCGACTGCTGCTTCTTGGCCTTTTGAAGCTTGGGGTATGGACATCATAGGTCCTATCAACCCTCCTTCTTCTAGAGGACATCGGTTCATATTAGCGATAACCGACTACTTCTCCAAGTGGGCTGAAGCTATACCTCTAGCTGAAGTCAAGACTAGCAGTGTCATCAACTTCGTTAAACACCACGTCATCTATAGATTTGGTGTACCTCGAAGAATCATCCATGACAATGGACCTCAATTCATCAGCCAGAAGTTTACCAGATTCTGCGATGATCATCGGATTGACAATGTTGCTTCGACAGCATACAATCCTGCTGCTAATGGTTTAGCTAAAGCTTTTAATAAAACCATCATTAAACTCCTCAAGAAGTTTGTATCCACTAATAAACGGAACTGGGGCGAGAAACTTGGCGAATGTCTTTGGGCCTACCGAACTACGGTTCGCATTCCTATGGGCTTTACACCCTTCTCTTTGGTGTATGGCTGTGAAGCTGTTCTTCCTTTGGAATTGCAAATTCCTTCTTTAAGGATTGCCATTGCTAATAAGCTTACCACAGAGAACAACGATCTTCTTCGACTTCAAGAGTTGGAAGCACTTGATGAGAAGCGATTAATGGCTCAACAACATATTGAGTTATACCAAGCCCGCATCTCGAAGACTTTCAACCGCAAAGTTAAAGTTAGAACGTTTCAGCAAGGAGAACTTGTTCTAGCGGTCAGACGTCCTATGACTATGACCCATATGAGCAAAGGGAAATTCGATGCTAAATGGGAAGGTCCCTATGTTATAAGCAAAGTCTTCTCAAATGGAGCTTATCAGCTCTCAGAACTTGATGGTCGAGTTGCTATGATGCCTATCAATGGCAAGTTCCTTAAGAAGTATTATGTATAAATGTAAATGCTTGTAAATCATCAGACAGAATCAAGTTCATAAATAAAATTCAAATTTCATTATATAATAGCACATGATATTAAAGGTCACTATCATCTTTTTCTACATTGGGACGCGGGCCACTGTCGTCCTTCTCGAAAACGTGATCAGCAAAAGAACCGAGAACCTCCTTGCTGGAACCCACGAGGAACTTGTAGGCGGCCATCCTCATGGCTTCTTCTTCTTCAGTCCTTCCCGGTTCGAACAGGAAGTCCAGAATGTCCCGTGGTGGCTGGGGTGCAGACGGACCTTCGCCTGCTTCTGTCTCTTTCGGCTGAACTGGGTTGGCAGGGCGTTCTTCAGTACCCTTTTCAACCTGCGAGGCGATCCCAGCCTTCTTAGATGCTTCTCCGGACGACATTTTTATGTTAAAAGAGCAGAAGTGTTCGTTCCTGTCAGATTTCTGCTATATTTATAGGCAGAAGTTCCTCAACTAACGAAACGACACATTCACTTGACGGTTCATCCATTCATTAACTCCTGACGGTTCATCCGTTCATTAACTCCCGACGGTTCATCCGTTCATTAACTCCTGACGGTTCATCCGTTCATTAACTCCTGACGGTTCATCCGTTCATTTATTACATTCATCATGACGGTTCACCCGTTCGTTCATTCATCCTGACGGTTCACCCGTTCGTTCATTTACCACTAGACGGTTCACCCATTCGTTCACCATCATTTGACGGTTCATCCGTTCATTCATCATCACTTGACGGTCTACCCGTTCATTCATTGACGACGATTCATCATCATTCATTATCCACATCAACAACTCGTCGTTTTTGACTAAGTTGTCAAATCGAAATAATAGTATTCAATATATTATGCCACGTCCATATTACCTCTGAGCAGATATAATGAATATAATTATTTTCTACAAGAAATATATCATGTCTTGCACCTCTGAATATATTTTCTATCTCTATTATTTATATCTGAATAAGATATGCAATAAATAATAAGAGCCACAACAAAATGTCTTTTATATCAAAATATGAGGCATTACAGAAATGCAGCTACAGCAACAAAACACAAAAATACAAAAAGTTCTAATCAAGAAGGAGGGACAATCAGATTGTCAATTTGCTGCTTCAGTGTCTGCAGCTCTTCTTCGTGAGTTGATGCTACTATCTTTCTCGCTTCCTCCATCCCACTTTCTTCATCAAAAATGGGCATATCCACTGTCCGGCGGGTGATTTCTGCACCATGGGTTGTCTCATACTCATTCCTCTCTTCAATTAAAGTATTGAATTGTTCAATCACCAGTTGGTGATTAACAGTTTCTTCTTTAAACTCTTGTTGGAGCTGATTTTGCAGAATGAGCCTCTAACAGATTTTGAAGGGTTAACCTTTCCATATCAGCAGCTTGAGCCAGTCGCTCAAATTCAGCCTGTATTAAAGAATCTATATCCTTCTTCTTGAGCTCCTTGTACTTCTTGATGGAGACTTCTAATTCGTTCAAAATGTGTTTAAGGAGAGTGGCCTGAGCTTCGTCTCCTTGGTCTCTTATGGCTCTTATTAAGAAAGAAGTTGGCTTCCTAACCATAATGAAGTCAGCCCCTTCTTTCTCTATCATTTTATGGACAAGAGATCCCAACGACTCGAAGAAGCATCGGGTAAAAGACTGGACAACTTGTTGATTGATGGCCAAAGTTCCAGGAGTCGCTGCTACACCTATTGAGGATGGGGTAGCAGGTTGCTCGATTCTTCGTGGTTGGACAACAGGCTCTTTAAATAAAGGAGCCAGAGTAGAACTGGTCGCTCCTCCTGTTTGATCCTCTGTAATAGTAAAATTGTTATTTTACTAATTGTTTGCTGATGAACAAGAAGATCAAAAAAGAACAAATCTTACCTTGGTTTGGTCTAACAACAAGTGCATCCCTTGCTGGAATGGACTCTCTTTGAACAGAAGTAGCCTCAGCTGCAACAGCCTGGCTACTGCCCGCTTCCGAACTGCAAGATAAGTGATGACTACTACTGACCACCACAGTTGGTATGGGCACCATAGCCAGGTTCGTTGGAGGTGTTGGCAGAATCTCAAGATCTGCAAGAATGAAGATATTTAGTTATCATTTCATTTTAACAGAGAAGATTGCTAGATCTCGTTTTATACCTTGAGGGTCGGTGGTGGGATTTTCTTTCAGCACGCCTTCATCGGCTGCTTCTTCATGAGATATTTCTATCTCAACATTTTCAACAGGATTTTCAGCAACATTTTCTACAGATGCCTCCACTTCAATATCCTTTTTAGGATCTAAAATATCATCGGCAGTATCAAGAGATATATGTTCTTCATTATCCTTTTCAAGATCTTGTATATACTCATCAACATTTTCAGTCGAAGAACTCTCCTCGTCTTCTTCTCTTTCTTCTACTGCTGCATTCCCACTGTTAGTGGCAATCTGATCCTCCTGCAGACTATAACTGCAATCCTCCAAAGCTGCGATCATTTCACGGTCTTCTTCTTCACGAAGAGTCCTGGGAGTAAGAGGAGGTTGAGTAGTCTCCACGACAGGTGAATGGGGTCGTGCAATATTTTGTTCTTCCTCTAAGATGTTTTCTCCAGGCTTTTCAACCTCAGTTCTTGGGATAAGATCTCCCCTCTGTTCAGCTTCTTCAAGAGTTTTGCTCCGAGATTCAGAAATAGGTGTGGGAGATGACATTAGAATTCCTGCTGCAGCATCTACTGAAGTCAGGATTTGTCTAGAAGAAGATTCTTCTAAAACTCTTCTGGTGACTACTCTCTTCTTTCTGTGTAGAGGTCTGACAGGACTCTCTACATTTACTGGCTCTGCTTGTTTCTGCACAGAAGTTGGAGTAGTGGCAGCTTCTTGATGTGTCTCGGCCAATTGCCGAGATTGGGATCTTGTAGTGACCTTTTCGGAAGAAAGATCTAGAATCAATTTCTTCTTTGCAGCTGGAGCAGGAGGCTCATCTCTTCTCCTTTTCTTCGCTGGAGATCTACCCACTCTCAGAGAAATACGCATTGCTACGTTTACTTCTTGAGGGAACATCATATCCCTTGAAACTTCCAAAGGGGCATCGACCGGCTCGTGCACCTCCTCATTTACAGGGATCGATGGAGCAATCCTCCCTCTCCTTAGTCTTGTTGCAGTAGCGAAACTATCTGCGAGATTAAAATTCTCGGCAAAAGTATTCGCGGATGTGTAAAATACAGAATATGTGAAGAGCATCCGAGGACCCTGGGGAGTACTCCTTGCTGGCATCGAAAATGTAGCTTTTGTATCACGGGCATTGTAATAAGCCCAAGCTCTAGCCCCGTCTATCAAATAACCTTTGCCTTGGAGGCAGGTAATTGCGTTCCCTACATGGAACTGATCATACCCAAACTGCCGAGCAAATCGGCTGGGAAGATATGGTTCTAAATAGCACTCTTCTTCGAACCGATAAACCAGATGTGATGGTCGAATCGTCTTCAACCATTCAAAGGCTGTACGGGTCAGAGGCTGTATCTTCGAATCCACCATATTTGTGGGCATCTGATCGTACCCATCAGGGAAAGGAGCACAACAGAAGTTCCATCCTCTATTCAGATTCAAAACGAATACTCACTCAAAAAAATGTATTTCCATTTTCCTTCAGAATATCTTCGGAGAAAACTGCCATCAACTGGTCCCATGCCGGGGTCCATTAAGGTTGGATAGTGAAGAAGCAACCATCCAAATAAATATGTATATGGCAATTCCAAGCGAGGGAACTCTTTCTCTCCCTTCGCCTTCAGCATCAAGTCGACGTAGAAACGAAGACTGGCGTTTAGCTTGCAGGTCATTGCTGATAACAAGTCCATCTTATAACCGAAGACTAACTTGACAGCAGCAAACAGAATACCGCGCTGAAAACGATCCACGATACTGGATCCTGGAACCACAAACCTCCGAAGCCAGTATGTTAGGAATCCTGCCAGTTGTGCTTCTTCGGACATGGGTCTATAGCCCATTCTTAAATAACTCTCCAAATTGTCCCCTCTCTTCAAAGGAGGATACTCATGATCATCTTTCACTTCTTTATCAAAGTGACCACTCTGTTCCATCAGTTTTATAACCTCTGCACTGCTCAAAGGTTTGAAGAAGGTAGGATAGCATTTGTCGATCTCCTTGGTCTTCTTCTCTTCTATATGATTGAGAAACAGATATGGTAACCATTTTGAAGAGTAACAAGTGTTGGCGGTAGCACTCTTGTAATATAGAGAACAAATTTTGTAATGGCATAATAGTTCTTCGAACACTGCCACCATCTCTGCATTCTCTTTTCGGAGCTTATTCAGCTCATCATTTATCGGTACATACTCCTCATACGGAGTATCTGCCATGGGCAAGTATGAGATATACTTCATCTCGTGGAGTGCAAAGCCCATCTCTCCACCTGGGGTCATGAAGGTTCCCGTCCTATAGTTGTACCTTTCAGCTAAGGCTAAAAACATATGAGGATTGGGAGCAAATCCGTATACAGTAGCATGCACTGCTTGATATAGATCAATCTGTTGGAGTCTGTCTTGGAATGTTGTCAAGATCCAATTCGCAATATAGCTCCATCGTTTGTAGTCTAGATTCACCAATCCAGTCATTCTGATGTCTTGTTCGGGATATCTTCCTTCAGCCTTCGCAAATTCATTTGCGAATATTGGTGTTCTAACAGGCATCAGCATAGAAGAGTTCTCTGGTGGAATGCATCCAGGTCTCAAGCCTCTCAACAAGCAGCTATATCTATCAGAGGAGCTATAAAACATATCCCTCTTGTTTGGCCCTTTCTTTACGAAGATTTTTCCTGCACGGGCATCCTGAAACAGAGTGATGTTCCATTCCATCTTCCTTGGGTAGCTCGCATGAGCGTACCGCGACAAAGGCAGGCAGCGAGCAATGTCTGGTATGAAGAATGATCTATCTTTCTGGTGAACTATTCTATCCTCCATTCTTGGCCTAGGCTGAGAGACTTTCTCAAAGGCATCCTCGAATAGGAACAAGGGTTTCTTATGAATTACAGCATCAGCTGATTCTAGAGGCTGTCCATTCATCAAACACATTAAAGTTTCATTATCCTGAGAAATCAGTATAGCCTGACGGGAAGCCGGCAGATCGTACTGAGGATAGTGAACATGAGACAGATCTTCTTTATATTCAGACTCTGAGAGGGTTCCCACAAAATGTTCATAATCTGGGTCTTCATTGACCTCAACTGCATCAACAGACAGATAAATATTCGTACAAAGTCAAAATCTCTGTTTTAAAACATAAAACATTAGAGTGCGCAACCACAGATTGTGCTGACATGACTTGCACAACAACAGATTGCGCATCACAGAAGGATGCACAAAGTGATAGTTTGCGCTGACAACCTGCGCAAAGCAATCGATTGCGCTGAATTCCTGTCAGCACAATTCAACAAGTTGCGCAGGAATGCAGCCTTCATAAAAATGAGGACTGACAAATTGATGCAACCAAAAAACCCTAAAAAGGGTGGCGCAATATGAACTCATCTCTAAAAAGAGATGAGTTTCGAAGATCAAAGGAAGTCGAATCACCCTAAAAAGGGGGTTTTCGATCGGTTCAACTACCTCTCAGAGCGGGGTGCGCGGATTCGTGTCGAGATGCCCGCCTTGCAACTCTGTCAGATGACTCGGCCGGAGCTTTTTCTTTCGCGGCGGCGGTGGCGGCAACATTGGATCGTCGTGGTGCCATGACAATCGTCGGAGGAGGAGAACAGTAAGGGTTGGGAGATTTTCTTCTCAAGAGCTCGAAAGATTGCAAAGTAAAGAAATGAAAACGAAGAGATGGGTATTTATAGTTTTCGAAATACAAAACGGATGCCTCAGATTGCGCCTAAAATTGTGGTCTTTTCGCTTTGTGCAGACAGCTCAGCATCATGCGCAAAGTGATTCAACATTTAAAAATTCAAAGTATTTCGAAATTTTGAATAAAATCAACTTTCGAAAACTTTGAAGGGGGTCTTGTAGGTCCTAAAAAAATCAAGTTGCATCAATCAGCAATGTCAAAGAATCAATATATACATCATTTTGATGAATTGTGCAGGCAACAGATTGTGCAGCAATCCGATTGCGCACACTGGTTTGCGTACACTTCCAATTGTGCAGGCTGACGTGGCAGAAGTCATCATTACCTGAATCAAATCAAATCTTTCTGACAAACTGACAGCACGGATAACGAGGAGACTGTTCATTTTTGGCGCCGCACAGTGCTCGAGGGCGGCTGACAGCTGGCTGCGCAATCCATTCTTGCGCAAACTGAGTTTGCGCAAACCATTCCTGCGCATTCTGAGTCTGCGCAAACCAAGGCTGCACAGTTTAGTCTGCGCATTCTATCAACATAACTGATAAAGTATACGTGGCATTCATGCCATCAATTGCTCATTACGTGGCAACTGTTTATGCACGATCATGCGCATTTCAATCAAATGATGCCATGTGTCCATGATAGTTGGCCCACGATCCAGCAACTGCTTGCGCAATCCAATGCTGCGTAAACCAATTGCTGCATAAATCATCCTGCGCAGTCCAGAATAACTGAAAGTTAGTTATTTTCAGAACTCTATAAATAGAGTTTCAAGTCTTCATTCAGGGAATCAAGATCAGAGATAAAATATTCAGAGATCAGAGAGTCCAGGAGTTCTTGCTCAAGTGCTGCTGCATTCTTCCGAGGCTTTTGCCTTCAACTTCCGAGGCTTTTGCCTTCAACTTTCGAGGCTTTTGCCTTCAGTTTCCAGAGTTGTTTTCAACTTCAAAGGCTCCGTCTTCAAAGTTCACATCGTCCAAGGGATAAAGTAATCGTCATCTAGATTGGATTCCTATAGTTGTAATTTTCCCAGAATTCTTGTAATCTTTATTACATAGTTTGTATCAATAAAGTTCTTCAACTTTTGTTTTTGCAAACAGTAGGGATCGAGATCCAACAACATCATCGACAAACACAATAAACCCAAAAACTGAAATCAATCAAGAGTTTAGAATTTATACCCCAGAATTTGGTGTCAGAATCCGAAGGGAGCCTTCGGACTCGGCTCGCAGGCACGCACAGTGCCTCGCCGGGTCACGGCTGCAACTGTGGAGAGGCTACATCATCGACACGAAGGTATCCTCACATCCGTGTCCAGTATCGACTCGTACAAACACGAGCGTATCTGCACCCAGAATGAACAACCCAACAGTACCAACATACAAACTACGACCAACGACAAGAAACGAAATGAGATATATAAGATGTCTCAGATAAGGATCAATCATCATCTGCTGTACTAGCGTGCCATAACACGTATAGGGCACGCCTCGACACGGAGCCAGTGTATCCGATATGATTTGCAACGCTTTGGTTCATTTGGTCGAACGACCATCAACAAGAGTATCCGAGTACTCTAATAAAAACCAAAACCGACAAAAAAAGTAAAACATCCAGGCATGGCATAGTGGACGTAGTCCCAAAATCAACGACGCATATATGATAATGGAGATGTCAATCCCGAAATAGAAATACTCCCAACTAATATATACCCGCATGTGATTTATATCGAAAACCTCCCAACAAAAATACCCACAGTACCAAGTTAAACCCATCATGCATAATAGATACCCAACCAATAATTTTAATCCAAATAGCAAAACATCTCCTACAACAAAGAAATCTTTCCCAACCCAACATGTATAATAAGGAAAACCTAAACCAACATTATAAAACCCCTAAATTTCTACGATATTTTTTATTTTATTCTCTATTAAATTTGGTACTAATTTTTTTTATTTTGTATTTATGCGTCGTGTAGCTGCATTGTACGTTGCGCGCGAATTTTTGTTTTTTGTAATTGCTAGACAAGTGCGAATATGTGCGAGTGTACATTTTTTTTAGAAAAATATTTTTTATTAATTTATAATTTTAAAATAATATATGTAATAATTATTTTAGCTATCATACCAACATTTCCAAGTCCATTATTTTATTTATTTATAAAAGGTCCTTCGTTTATAATAGTTATTAATAATAACTAATATTCTTTGTGCATACGTATATATTTCCTAAATATTTAATTAGTTTATTTTTAAATGAAAATGTAATTTTTGAGAATTATTAATATTAATATTTTATTATTCAAAAAGATATTTAAAAATATTTATTATTTTCAAAATAATTATTACTAGTATTTTTGGAAAATAAATTTCAATATTTTTGTGGCAATTTAAATCTTGATTTGAATTTATGGATTTATTTAAATAGTTAAATATTTAAAATTTGATTTATCCTATTTGATTTTAAACTAAAAATTTAATTAGATTTAAATTGGATTTGTATTTGGATTTGGATTTGATTGATTTTAAATTAAGTTGTGAATTATCTATTTGGGTTTTAAATAAACACTAATCATATCTAAATGGGAATTCCTACATCCTATAAATCGGCGGGTACTCCTCCATTAATTCTACAAGCCAAATTTCTCCACAAATAATTTCCAACCACCGTGTATCGTGTCCGTGTGCGTGTTCCCTCCCCGTCTTATTCCATATTTACAAATACATTTCTATCTCTCCGTGTCGGACAAATCCCGACACAAACAATCACTAATCTAACCCTATCCTAATCCCCGTCGGTCACCGCTAGCAGCCTGTCACCGCCATCTCCTCCGTGTCAACGCCACCGCCCCACGTCGCCATCGGAGAACCCCCAACAGTCACCACCATCACAGCCGAAGGCCATATCCCCTGCCTCCCGGTCGTCAGCACCACCCTCACCAAGTTTTCCCTCCTCTCGACAAAGAACAACCATCGTCCCTGTCCCCAGACAACACCGATACTCCACCCGAGTCATCACTCCAACACCATAAGCCACTGCTGACACTTCCATCACCTCCTCGCCGGAACACCCGACCATCCATGGCCTCCTCCTTCCTAAACTCCCAGTTTACCACCACCCTACCTACACCAGAACCACCCCGCACCATCGGTATCACCACGCCACTGCAACCGACAGCCCGGCCATTCCCAGCCACAACATAAACTACCTCTACATCGTCACCATCACCACCGCCTACCCAAAGAAAACCCCAAAAATAAAAATAAAAATAATTCATTACCAAAACTTACCCCGGTCTCCCCGATTCGCCGACCGTGACGGACCTCGACCCGTTGTCTCCCTCGATCAAGAGCCGCCACCGCTCTGGCGAGCGCACCGCCCGTGCCCAGTCCTCCATCACCCAGTGCCACGGCCGGCACGCTTCACCACGACACCATCGGTCGGAGCCGCAGCCATCTACTCACGAACCCAAGCCCCATCCTCTTCCTCAGCCACCAACGCCTGCTCGATTTGGTGCGGCGACCCTCCGATCTGCCACCACCAGCCCGCCTTGGCGCGACAACACCTGGCCCACGCCGGCCGGATCCGCGAGCTCCGCTAACCCAGCGCCGGAAACTCCCCAGCCACCACCTTCACGCGCCGCCCTTCCAGACCCTCCGCCGCTGTCGGAAACACTCCGTCGCGCTAGCACGAGCGCGCCGCCAGACCACAGCTCCGCCGCTCCCTCCGGCAACCGCCGCACTCCGCCCCCTTCTTCCTTCGACCTCTCCGCTCCCCTCTGGACCACCAACTCCCACCGAGCCGCGTGCGTGCGACTCCCCGGCCGAGAGAGCCGCCAGAGTTCCCACTCCCCTCCGCACCGTCACCGGTGACGCCTCCGGCAGAGAGCCCCTCTGTGAAACCCCCTTCCGCCCTAGCCTCCATCCCGCCGAAATCGCGCCGCCGGCCGACACCGCTCCCCTTTCGAGCTCCTCTCCGCCCCATTTCTCTATATCTCTCTCTCTCTTCCCTATCTAAGAAGAGACGAGTAATAGAAGATTGCTACTGTATACTTGTACTGAAAAGGGAGCTTTGAGTTGACGAGAGCTTTTCTTACTGGCAAAGTAGGAAGGTTTTGGATTTTGGGGATTCCTCTTCTTTAGTTTAGATCTTCCTATTTCGTATGGATTTGTATGTGTTGATTAAATTATAGGTTTCATAGTTAGAGACAATATGTATGAAAAATGGGGGCTTGAGATTATTCTTCTGCGATGACTAATTTTATGTTGTGGTACCCTCTTTTGTAAATTTTATTGTCAAAAAGTGATTAAGACATGTATTAGTGAAGGCCAATCTTTTGATTGTTTTTATATTTTATTTTATTTTTTTGTTTTGTTTATTAATTATTTCTTTTCGTTTTTTTTCTATTTGTCGTTTTATTATTACTATTATTACTATAATTATTATTATTATTATTATTATTATTATTATTATTATTATTATTATTATTATTATTATTATTATTATTATTAATGTTATATCCATAAGTAATATTTTCAAAATTAGGCATATTTCAAATATGATATTTGGCGTGGACCCTATAGTTATCTTTAAATTTTTCGTTAGAAGTCCTACGTATATTTGCTATATTATTTCGTGGTATTTTAAAAGTATAGTTTTTACCCATAAAATTTTACTTTGACAAAGTTAGGTTTTAGTCCTAAACTTGTTTTCTAGATTTGTAAATATTTATCAATAATTATTTTTAACTAATAAAATATAATTTTCCACCTAGAAATCCTATTTTGACAAACTTAGAATTTTTGCCTGATTTGATTTTGATTTTAAGTGTTCACTTAACAACATATTTCTAAAAAAATATGTAGTATTCTACTAAAATTTTATTTTGACAAAATTAGAGTTTTAGCTTTATATATATATATATATATATATATATTTTATATATATATAAAATATATATATATTGATTTTCAAGTAGTAGTTATCTAAAATGTTATGGTGATAAAATACAATTTTTAAGGTTATAAATAATTTCCTAAATTCGTATTATTCGATCAAATTCTTTCGATTATCGTCCAGACCATGACCAACCCCATTATTCCCGTTTCCTCACCAATTATGTACTTCCATATGTCTACCCTAACTAATTTGACCCTTCTGGACCCAATGGAACTATCCGTGCCACCATCAGAGGTCCCTTGCATAGATGTAACACTGAAGTCGATCTTGTGCCACCTTTGTTGTACCACACCAGGAAGCTCACCAGGCGTCACAACAGGCAAGTATACCTTGCTAATTAACTGTCAAATTATTTATTTTCTGTATTATTTATTTTATTTTATATTGTTAGTTTCTTTTGTTATAAACTGCGCGTCCAAGCCATACTTGGGTGCAAGCGACTTTATTAGTCGTTACTTTATTTTATGCATGTTGACTTAGTGTTAGCGGACTACCTTCTTGTTGGAGGATATCCTTATATCTCCTTGGCCATGACACACACACACTACACGGTTGGAGACATGTTGCTAGGGGCACGACTTATTGACTAGCTATCTCTAAAGTCGTGTGACGGTAGATGATCATAACTGCTATGACTAGGGTTTAGAGACTCAAGCAGTTACAAAACTGGACGAGACGTGGACATGACTTGAACAATATAGGAAATATTGGGGGAGGATGGTCGCTAGTGCGTATGGGAATCCAAACAGGTAAACTACAGTCTCCGGATGGAACTGTGGCGATTTATTTGCAGATACCCTCTGACGTTTTGGACGTTAGACGGATACAGATGACTGGATGCCAGTTACGTACACATAGCCTAAAATCCCACCCATGCGCATGAAAGTTGTCCTCTAAATTGCACATTAGGCGGTTAGAATCTCTTTTGCATATTTATGTCTAGGATAGTCTTTTATATACTATTTTATTATTCTGACAGTTCATATTAGCTTGTTCTTCCTGTATCTTGCTACGTCCGTCTGAGGACCTAGTTTTTCTCCAGGTGTGTGTTCATATTTTTCGCAGGTATCCTAGCCAAGGCCGTGGTCTTCTCCATTCTTTCGAAGACGATTGCGCTTGGTTCGTCTTGCCATTTTTCGATTTATGTACATTTCTTTCATTGAGACAGTTGGTAGTGGACTTTGTCTCCATCCAACGATTGTATCATAAATATTCAAGTTGAGTTTTATATTATTATTCTTTTTATTGTGGATGAGATTTAGTTTGTCTTGGATTACTGTATTTTATAGCTTATGTATACATACAAGGTCCCTGTACTTCGTATGTATACAGTTGGCATGTCTACGTACTTAGTCCTACGTATTTTGGGACTGGGGCGTTACATATTTTTGTGGTGGCCCATGCAGGTCAAGGTAAATTGTTTGGTTACTTTACCGTACCAAGCAAGCCTGCGGATAGGTTTAGAGTCTAGGATCTCATCCATATACTTAACTACCTTCTCGCTTGACTCCTCGAGTTGCATCTTGTTTGATCCCTTCTATCGTGATTTGTGCCCTTCTTTTGTGCTTGATAGAGATTAATAAGGTAACCATACTAGGTGGACACGATCCATTGTCCCATCACCCTACTAGTTTAACTCTTGTAAGTTGGATAGAATGACTTACGACCTAACCTTCCTTGTGACCTTAACCAAGTCTAAAGCAAGTAGACAGTAAGACGACTGTATAGGCATCAACATAAGACATTACTAGGTTCTTAAGAAGTTGAACTAGTTCCACATCTTTCAATATTAATCGTGCCTATATTTTTTTACTATTTTTGACTATCCTATGCTGCTAGTTTAGCTTAAGTTTTACAAGCTTATTCCCTTATCGAGCTTGATCATGACATATTTTATTGGGTGCGCACCCACTAACATATTGTCTACTCGGAACCGGTGCATGGTGGTCTGATCAACCTATTGCACTTTGGTTCGCTTCATCTATTGTTCTACGTGGATGGGGACATAGTTGAACTTGTCCTCTAGGGTCCCATCCGCGACAGCCTTGGCAATCCTTTTTGAATTACTCCCTTGCCTTTGAACCACATATTGATATTCGAAAACAACTTCTTTGGACTCATATTGGTTCTCATCTTTCACTTATTTAGACGAAGACTCGTACCTAATAGATAGACCCAAAGGATCACCTTTAGTTATCCCCCAACTATTGCCAAAATAGTTAGCTACCGACCAACCGATAGGACTATATCCCCATCTCGAGTTACTCGTCCTTTCCCTTGACCCTAGATTCATTGTTGCGACCATCATTCACTCCCTAAACTAAATTCGTGATTTATTTTCGCAGTTATCGAAGTCACGATTTTCTAATACATGTTTTGAACGTCGTGATTTGATTGTTCCTCATTGATATACCCTTGTACCCTCTCAATACCCCTAATCATTTTTTTTATTTCGAGGACGAATTTTTTTTAAGTTGGGTAGGATGTAAAATCCCTAAATTTCTACGATATTTTTTATTTTATTCTCTATTAAATATGGTACTAATTTTTTTTATTTTGTATTTATGCGTCGTGTAGCTGCATTGTACGTTGCGCGCGAATTTTTGTTTTTCGTAATTGCTCGACGAGTACGAATATGTGCGAGTGTACATATTTTTTTAGAAAAATATTTTTTATTAATTTATAATTTTAAAATAATATATGTAATAATTATTTTAGCTATCATTCCAACATTTCCAAGTCCATTATTTTATTTATTTATAAAAAGTCCTTCGTTTATAATAGTTATTAATAATAAATAATATTCTTTGTGCATACATATATATTTTCTAAATATTTAATTAGTTTATTTTTAAATAAAAATGTAATTTTTGAGAATTATTAATATTAATATTTTATTATTCAAAAAAATATTTAAAAATATTTATTATTTTTGAAATAATTATTATTAGTATTTTTGGAAAATATATTTCAAAATTTTTGTGGCGATTTAAATCTTGATTTGAATTTATGGATTTATTTAAATAGTTAAATATTTGAAATTTGATTTATCCTATTTGATTTTAAACTAAAAATTTAATTATATTTAAATTGGATTTGTATTTGGATTTGGATTTGATTGATTTTAAATTAAGTTGCGAATTATCTATTTGGGTTTTAAATAAACACTAATCATATCCAAATAGGAATTCCCACATCCTATAAATAGGCAGGTACTCCTCCATTAATTCTACAAGCCAAATTTCTCCACAAATAATTTCAACCACCGTTCATCGTGTTCGTGTGCGTGTTCCCTCTCCGTCTTATTCCATATTTACAAATACATTTCCATCTCTCCGTGTCGGACAAACCCCGACACAAATAATCACTAATCTAACCTTATCCTAATCCCCGTCGGTCACCGCTTGCAGCCTGTCACCGCTATCTCCTCCGTGTCAACGCCACCACCCCACGTCACCATCGGAGAACCCCCAACAGTCACCACCATCACAACCGAAGGACATGTCCCCTGCCTCCCGGTCGTCAGCACCACCCTCACCAAGTTCCCCCTCCTCTCGACAACGAACAACCATCGTCCCTGTCCCCGGACAAAATCGACACTCCACCCGAGGCATCACCCCATCACCACAAGCCACTGCTGACACTTCCATCACCTACTCGCTGGAACACCCGACCATCCATGGCCTCCTCCTTCCTAAACTCCCAGTTCACCACCACCCTACCTAAACCAGAACCACCCCGCACCATCGATATCACCATCGCCACTGCAACCGACAGCCCGGCCATTTCCAGCCACAACATAAACCTCCTCCACATCGTCACCATCACCACCGCCTACCCAAAGAAAACCCCAAAAATAAAAATAAAAATAATTCATCACCAAAACTTACCCCGGTCGCCCCGATTCGCCAACCGCGACGGACCTCGACCCGTTGTCTCCCTCGATCAAGAGCCGCCACCGATCTGGCGAGCGCACCGCCCGTGCCCAGTCCTCCATCACCCAGTGCCACGGCCGGCGCTCTTTACCGCGACACCATCGGCCGGAGCCGCAGCCACCTACTCACGACCCCAAGCCCCATCCTCTTCTTCAGCCACCAACGCCTGCTCGATTTGGCGCGGCGACCCTCCGATCTGCCATCACCAGCCCGCCTTGGCGCGACAACACCTGGCCCCCGTCGGCCGGATCCGCGAGCTCCGCTGACCCAGCGTCGGAAACTCTCCAGCCACCACCTTCACGCGCCGCCCTTCCAGACCCTCCGCCGCTGCCGGTAACCCTCCGTCGTGCTAGCACGAGTGCGCCGCCCGCACGCAGCTCCGCCGCTCCCTCCGACAACTGTCGCACTCCGCCCCTTCTTCCTTTTGGACCTCTTCGCTCCCCGCCGGACCACCAACTCCCACGCGGCCGCGTGCGTGCGACTCCCCGGCCAAGAGAGCTGCCGGAGTTCCCACTCCCCTCCGCGCCGTCACCGGCGACGCCTCCGGCCGAGAGCCCCTCCGTGAAACCCCCTTTCGCCCAAGCCTCCATCCCGCCGATATCGTGCCGCCGGCCGACACTGCTCCCTCTTCGAGCTCCTCTCCGCCCCCTTTCTCTACATCTCTCTCTCTCTTCCCTATCTAAGAAGAGACGAGTAATAGAAGATTGCTACAGTATACTTGTACTGAAAAGGGAGCTTTGAGTTGACGAGAGCTTTTCTTACAGGCAAAGTAGGAAGGTTTTGCATTTTGGGGATTCCTCTTCTTTAGTTTAGATCTTCCTATTTCGTATGGATTTGTATGTGTTGATTAAATTATAGGTTTCATAGTTAGTGACATTAAGTATGAAAGATGGGGGCTTGAGATTATTCTTCTGCGATGACTGATTTTATGTTGTGGTACCCTCTTTTGTAAATTTCATTATCAAAAAGTGATTAAGACATGTATTAGTGAAGGCCAATCTTTTGATTGTTTTTATATTTTATTTTATTTTTTTGTTTTGTTTATTTAATTGTTTTTTTTCATTTTTTTCCTATTTATCGTTTTATTATTATTATTACTATTATTATTATTATTATTATTATTATTATTATTATTATTATTATTATTATTATTATTATTATTATTAATGTTATATCCATAAGTAATATTTTTAAAATTAGGCATATTTCAAATATGATATTTGGCGTGGACCCTATAGTTATCTTTAAATTTTTCATTAGAAGTCCTACATATATTTGCTATATTATTTCGTGGTATTTTAAAAGTATAGTTTTTACCCATAAAATTTTACTTTGACAAAGTTAGATTTTAGTCCTAAACTTGTTTTCTAGATTTGTAAATATTTATCAATAATTATTTTTAACTAATAAAATATAATTTTCCACCTAGAAATCCTATTTTGACAAACTTAGAATTTTTGCCTGATTTGATTTTGATTTTAAGTGTTCACCTAACAACAAATTTCTATAAAAATATATAGTATCCTACTAAAAATTTATTTTGACAAAATTAGAGTTTTAGCTTAATATATATATATATATATATATATATATATATATATATATATATATATATATATATATATATATATATATATATATATATATATATATATATTGATTTTCAAGTACATATATTGATTTTCAAGTACGTAGTTATCTAAAATGTTATGGTAATAAAATACAGTTTTCATGGTTATAAATAATTTTCTAAATTCGTATTATTCGATCAAATTCTTTCGATTATCGTCCAGACCATGACCAACCCCATTATTCCCGTTTCCTCACCAATTCTGTACTTCATATGTCTACCCTAACTAATTTGATCCTTCTGGACCCAATAGAACTGTCCGTGCCACCATCAGAGGTCCCTTGCATGGTTGTAACATCGAAGTCGATCTTGTGCTACCTTTGTTGTACCATACTAGGCAGCTCACCAGGCGTCACAACAGGCAAGTATACCTTGCTAATTAACTGTCAAATTATTTATTTTCTGCATTATTTATTTTATTTCATATTGTTAGTTTCCTTTGTTATAAACTGCACGTCCAAGCCATACTTGGGTGCAAGCGACTTTATTAGTCGTTAATTTATTTTATGCATGTTGACTTAGTGTTAGCGGACTACCTTCTTGTTGGGGGATATCCTTATATCTCCTTGGCCATGACACACACACTACACGGTTGGAGACATGTTGCTAGGGGCACGACTTATTGACTAGCTATCTCTAAAGTCGTGTGACGGTAGATGATCGTAACTGCTATGACTAGGGTTTAGAGACTCAAGCAGTTACAAAACTGGACGAGACATGGACATGACTTGAACAGTATCAGAAATTTTGGGGGAGGACAGTCGCTAGTACGTATGGAAATCCAAACAGGTAAACCACAGTCTCCGGATAGATGTGGCGATTTATTTGCAGATGCCCTCTGACGTTTTAGACGTTACGGACGGATACAGATGACTGGATGCCAGTTACGTACACATAGCCTAAAATCCCACCCATGCGCATGAAAGTTGTCCTCTAAATTGCACATTAGGCGGTTAAAATCTTCTTTGAATATTTGTGTCTAGGATAGTCTTTTATATAATATTTTATTATTCTGACAGTTTATATTAGCTTGTTCTTCCTGTATCCTGCTACGTCCGTCTGAGGACCTGGTTTTTCCCTAGGTGTGTGTTCATGTTTTCCGCAGGTATCCTAGCAAAGGCCGTGGTCTTCTCCATTCTTCTGAAGACGATTGCGCTTGGTTTGTCTTGCCATTTTTTGATTCATGTACATTTCTTTCATTGAGATAGTTGGTAGTGGACTTTGTCTCCGTCCAACGATTGTATCATAAATATTCAAGTTGAGTTTTATATTATTATTCTTTTCATTGTGGATGAGATTTAGTTTGTCTTAGATTACTGCATTTTATAGCTTATGTATACATACAAGGTCCCTGTACTTCGTATGTATACAACTGGCATGTCTACGTACTTAGTCCTACGTATTTTGGGACTGGGGCGTTACAAACATCCTACAGCAAGTATATGAAGGAGAACCCAAGCAACAATTTATATAAGAAATCCAAACCAACAATACATGCATCACAAATAATTCCAACAGCAGCTAGGTAACCCGAAACCGAAAATGATCCAACAGCAAGTAAAGAACCGAATATGATCTAAAGATCATTCGTGCTTCACAAACAAAGACAATCGTCGGATCGTCAAGCCAAAATCGAACCCAACACGTATCAGTCGATCGAAACCCTTTTTATGTAGAGATCGAGATTCAACAACATCATCGACAAACAAAATAAACCCAGAAACTGAAATCGATCAAGAGTTTAGAATTTATACCCGAAATTTAGTGTCAGAATCCGAAGGGAGGCTTCGGACTCGGCTCGCAGGCACGTACAGCACCTCGTCGGGTCGCGGTTGTGACTGTGGAGAGGCTTCGGACTCGGCTCCCCAAATGCAATTACACTCCCTTGAACAAGAACAAACAGAAAAAAAATCAAAGAATACAAGCATTTGGTACTTACAATTATTTTATCGAACATGAAGCGCACATAGAACAATTCCCAAAAAAATCTTTTTTTAGGGAAAAAAATCCAAACCAAAATCACTCACTTAATCAAGAGAAGTCAACGATGATACAGCCCTTTTCGGATCATCGCCGACGTGGATGGAGACGTCGGAAAACCCTAAAAGAACCCTAATTTTGGAGAGATGGATGCATGTATGGTTGTCAAAAATTAGGAGATTTTACCAAAATCATGTCGAGGCAGAATTTAAGGCATAAAATAAGCAATGATCGAGATTTTAGGACAAACTGGTGGTGAAGGCTACGCCGGTGACAACCTTCCCTCTGCGATGGAGTCTGTAATCGAGGGAGGCGAGGAACGGGCTGAGGGAAGTTAGGGAGCGGGGAGCGGGCTGAGGGGAGTTGGGGAGCGGGGAGTGGGCTGAGGGGAGTTGGGGAGCGGGAGGAGAAGGAGAAGGAGAAAGAGAGAGGGTTTAGAATTTTTCTTAAGTGCGGGAGAATTGCGGGAGAGTCGAGGTTTCAACTTAAATTTTCGTGCTTTTTTATAACGCTCGTATTACTGGAGCACTATCAATAACGTTTTTAATGTAAACCGTCATAGATTCTAGTCTTGCTGAACTTTGATGACGCTTTCACATCCGCCGTCATGAAAACAACTTATCAAGCGTCATTAATAGGTCTTTTTGTTGTAGTGATTTGAGATAATCTTATTTGAACTTGTTATCTTGTCTTGCATGAGTGCAACTCCAGGCTCGTACGGCATCACGCCCCAGCGAGAACGATGATTCGGGTGAAATCTAGCGAGGACGAGTAATTTCCCGGATCGGGGCTCGACAAGTTGGTATCAGATCGGTTCCATCCTTCAGACCGTGAGTGAATCTCTTTGACCCTCAATTGCTTCAATATCGAAAATCAGTTGACTCTAAGTTATTTCCGCAACCGTATGGCTCATGGATCTGCTCTATGATACATTGGATGTTCAATAGAATAAGTCTATATTAAGTGCGTACGTCTGCCACAAGTATGTCGTGACTATCACGCTATCTCTGAGTGCTATCGGAGAATGTTGGTTGCATAAAGTGCAATGAGTTATGAAATATTGGTTTTCCGAAGTACAACAAAGTTGTGAGTCGTTGTTTGCACAAAATGTAACGAATATGGTGATGTTGGTTGCATGAAATACAATGAAATACGTATTGTTGGTTGCACGAAGTACGAAGAGATACGTGTTATTGGTTGCACGAAGTGCAACGAGTCGATATATAAGGCGATACGTGTTATGTGGCTATGCGAATGGTTATGTATTGTTGGTTGCACGGAGTGCAGCAAGTCATGAATCATTCATTGCATTAGTACAACAAGTCGATATGGTATGATACATGTTGTATGTATATGCGGATGGACAGCGATATGTTAAACGAGATTAAGTGAGGACCTTAAGTATCAAGAATAAATCATTGCACGAGTTACAGCGAGTGAGATTGAAAAATCGCAGACGCGATAGTAACGAGTCGAGTTGGTCGCTAAGTCGAGTTTGAGTAGGCAAACTTGTAAGTTGGCCGCATTGAATCAAGTTTCAAAGTAGGTGAATGTTATGTTGGCCGAATGTTGCGTGTGTGATCGATACGATTGCCAAGACACGGTTAGATTTGAATATATGTCAAACTTGAGTGAACGATCGTGCATGTTGGTCTAGTTGTTGTACAAATTCGAGTAAGCGAACGCTAGAGCTGGGATCGAGAAAGATCGCCACGGAATAGTTAACTCGAAACAGATGTCGGACTTATGCGGAGTGTAAAGTCGAATAATGACTTGATTTCGAGTGGTATATGTAATACCACTTGTGCGATCAGTGTAGCGAAGCATTGTGTCAATAATGATAGGCTTAATTTCTGAGTGGTATATGCAACACCACTTAGTGATAGCTATGTTAAGCCGTTTGGTGACTTACAATAGAATGCATCGAGACGATTGTGTCGGTTATAATAGGTTTGTCCTCAATGGACGGAGTAGTGTCGAGACTCGAGTGGAATGACTCGATAGGAGTCGATGCCAGTATGCTTCGATAAATTGAGTGAACGATTATGCACAAAGTAGTACCCATGGATGATACGTCGGATGAGGATTCGTTAAGTGTAAGTCGAACGATAGGATGAGCATAGCGAAGGAATGTTACATTGAGGAAATAGTCGACTCGGTCGAATTTGCGTCCAGTTAGTATGAAGACTTGTTTGGAACAAGTTGAGTAGGTATGAAGTAATCATGGGAAATGAATTTGAGTTAGCGAGATGAGTCAGTAGCACGATTTGGAAGTACGAGTTAGGATTATGAGAATGGATATATGAATTGGAAATCGTGTCTCAATGATGGGAGTTAGTTATAACAGAATGAATCTTGATGTGTGCAAGACTTGATTCGTATTCGAGTTCGGATAATGGCAGTAATTGTAACGAATTGGAGCTTATGAGAGAGGAAGATGTTCAAGTTATGCATATCGACGATGGTATTGAGGCGTATCAAAGACGATATGTAATAACTCGAGGATACTCTGATCGAATGAATGAAAATTATATTGAGCATTGTTGTTGGATGAATAAGATACAAGTTAAGTTGATGGCAGTTTTGATGGTAATGATAGGAATGCTTCGGAGAATTTAAGAACAGATGCATATTACTTGGATGAAAACGAAAGTGTCTGGATTGCTTCGTGGATAACCACTACGTTGACGTTCTTATCTTGTGTGAGAGCAACACTAGCCTCACACATGCGTCACGTTGAATTAGGATGATCATTCCGCGTGAACGCTAGTATGGTGATTCATCTAGCAGGGATGATCGAACTTACATGGTGTGGCAAATTTAATTTAGACTTGTGGTTTGATGCGAAGGTGAATTTGAGGATTGTTACGATAAGCCTAGAGTGTGTCGGAAATTGACATAGGTAAATAGACTCGTACCCAAGGCGAACAAATGTTGCTCAGTTGTGATATTGTTAACGGTAGTGCATGAGTGATTCGAGTAGTAATGGCACGCAAGTGCATGAGTCATTCGAGTAGTAACGGCACATCAGTTGTGCGGGAGTGGATAAATTGTAGATTGGTAAATTATATCAGATTGGATAAAGTCTCGTAGGGATTGTCGGGAATTGATTTGGCTCCGCGATAGGATGTAGCATGGTTCATAGTAACTGTCCCTCGTTGATGATCTTCAATTATCGAGCATAGTTTCGGGACAGATGACCCTAGAAGACTTGACCGCCAAGTCAAGTGAATGTTGAAGTCCTATAGGACGACCTTAGTGAAGTCGCCTAAAAAATTTTGTCGAGGATGAATGATGATGTAGTACATGTTGAGGACAAGTATAATCGATTGAGTATCATATTTCAGAAGTTAGCGAGTACTAGAATCGATATGGTCAAAGAATTACGGGTCGATCAAATAAGTATTCGAGTTATTTGCTAGTCGACGATCAAATAGATGTTGAGTAACGTGCTTAGCATATCGATGAGGTAAGGTAATTGCAAGGATTCTGCAATACGCGAGAGTGACGAATAGTAGAATGACCCTAAGAATTGCTTCGTAGATTGGTTTGAGTAACGATTAGGTTATATGTGTTGAGCGCACGATCGATGTTACGAAATGAACTAGTTGGGATTGATTCAAAAATTGAGTAAGAAATTTCTATTCGATCAAGAATCGGAGATGGGCGTATCGTAAGAGACCTTGAGTCGAAAAGATTGTTGCCTTTGAGCACGTAGACTCAAGTTGACCTCTTGTGTCGGAAGAGATTAAGCATGATGTCTGGATAAGTTACCTAGCGGGGGTAGCCCCAAACGCGATGCGTAGATAGTTCGAGAACGTAGATTATGTTGGAATAGTTACGTACGATACATAGTACGGATTATAGGCAAGGAAAGTTTAGACATGTTGGACTTAGTCCATGTTGTTGAGGCCAAATCTTATGAACGATTAGGTGAAAGACTTGAGTTATGTGAGAGATAGACAACGGTTGGACGAATAGGCGTTACGGAGAATTGTTGCACGCAATGACTTAATGCAATACGAGTATTAGGTGGCCAACGAGAAACTTATGGGATCGAAGTAACAGTTTTGAGTTAAGTTATATGCAAAAATGTTTGGAAGAGGATCACGTATTATGGGATATTACATACGAGAAGTATTTTAAGAATATGTGCTAAGATTTGACTAAGTCGAGTACGAAATGATTGGTGCCTGAGGATTTAAGTTGAGCATATTAGCTTTGTTCTGATATCCTACAACTAAGTTTAGCTAAAATACATATATTGGTGGGACACCTAAAATATGTGTATGATCCAAACTAAGTTGTATGATTCCAACGATAGTAGCACGAGATCGTGAAACGATCTAGCGAGTCACTTGGATTAAGTGTTGGTTTTGGTTCGAGAATGAACCTTGTTTTTAGTGGTATATTATGTAATGCCCCGCTCCGCATGGTGCATTAAGATGAGTCGTTGACTCGAAGAGTTGCGTTGACCCGATGAAGTATCGATGCGAATCGATACAAGAGTTATGTTGGCAGAAGGAAAGCTTTGAGTCGATTGGAATCTATGAATCGAATCGATACAAAGGATAAGTTTGGTTTGAGCAAAGTATGGACTTCAGTTGATCTGGTGTGTAGGCTATGCTTTTGTGCTGGATTGTAAAGGGGTCGACATTTTTGCCTTGTTCACTAAGGTGTCCGCAAAACCAAATCGTCGCCTTGCAACGGATTGTGGCATGGACGCGATAGGCCGAATAAGTCGAATAGTTCAACGGAATGGCTAAGTCAGAGGAGTTAGCCCCGCAACCAAGTTATGGAATCGAGCCGCTTCAACTCGGTAAAACGACAAGGCGTATCGGCTTAAGGTGGGCGGGTTCTTGACTCTCTCTCCCTATTCCTTCACGTCTAATAAATTATGTATACTTGTATGCGTGAGTTGCTATTAAGTTAGCGAGCGTAGCTCGAATGATTAAAGGTCTTAGTATGTGTCGAACATTAAGAATAGAACATTGAATAATTAAAGCGACGTGCATCAAATATACGGGTCGCAGTAGGGCGGTGATGGTAGAATATTGAAATACAACATTAAAATGTGCATCATATGCACGACTCCGACAATATTGAACACTAGGCCTAGAACATTGATTATGGTTCTAAGCGTGCCCTCGTGCACGAAAGCTACGAAAAGACTAAGTAACTATGGAACTGCTATTATGCGAATAACTTATGAATGGAATGTATTGAGTATAAGTACGAGAAGTCTAAGCCGTTCGGCGTCGTGCATCAATACGGATGTGTTGGGGCATAATGCCGACATAACTTGAGATTAAGATGAGAGATTACGTTTATGGAACACGAGATTGGTTGGAATAATATGACTTGTTGCTATGGCGTGTATCACATGTTCAATGGACTCGGATGGCCCGTGCACGGGTACGGATTCCCTCGAACGGTTACGACCGGGGCACTTGGACCGTTCGGCCTAGGAGGGAATTATGTATGGTATTTATGGTACACATCATTAGGACGGGTTACGACCGGCCAGTGTTGTGATAAGCTATGATATTAGTAAGTTTGGGATCTTTCAGATACTGGCCTAGCAACCCGTACTGGAGCGATCATAGGCTTACACATAAATATGCCAAGTCCATTACGGTGTAAAACACCGTGACCTTTATATATATAGGGTCGGTGGGCTGAGATTAGAGTTGGGTACAGGCGCAGGACCTGCCACCCTTATGCATATGTCTAAGTATGGTTGGTTGGTTTTTGTGAATTGTATGATTGCTTATGTAAAGTTCTAACTATTGCAGGCATGGGCAAAAAGGGACGAAGATGAGTACGATCACTATGTTTATGTTCAGATTATGTCTAACGGTATCTTCCGTAGGGACACGATATTGGACACAATTATGATAAGTTGCTATACACTGAATATTACCATAAAATTGACCCTAAGGCTAAATAGAAAGATCACCAAATAATGTTGCATGTCTCACTAAATGTACTTAGTGTTTGGTTTGGGTGCGAGTGGGTCTTGATCAGTGCAGCGAGGATGAAAGTACTAATCTCCCACTAGTTTGCTTGCAGGTTCAGGTTATGATTGGCTTGGGGAGGGGCTTGGCTTGGACGCGCCGAGGCATGGGGTCCTTAGCATTTCAAGAGGAGCTACCGCATAGGCGTTCGGACTTGCAACATGGAGATGTTCGGCCGAAGACTACTTGTTGGCTATAAAGAGGTATAATGTATGGAACAATATAATCCTTTGTGAGCTAGAGAGATCATAAGCGTTGTAGCCAGTTGGCATATTTAGTTGGACTATTCAAGCCTTTGTAACCTTCAGTTCATTTTTAATAAAAGTGATTCTTATTGTATACTCTATTTTCCTTTCGCTGCTTATGTTATCAATTTGAGATAATCTTATGTGAACCTGTTATCTTGCCTTGCATGAGCGCAACTCCGGGCTCGTGCGACATCACGCCCAAGCGAGGACGATGATTCAGATGAAATCTAGCGAGGATGAGCGATTTCTCGAACCGGGGCGTGACAGCTAGTCCCTTAAGGACCTGGCTATTTTCCAAACTTAGACGAAGCTGAAGACTATCCAGAGGTTTACGGTTTGAAAGCTGAGACCGAAGGCGTACCAGCACATGAGGACGAAATAGTGCCAGAGGACTTCTCATGATCATGTTAACTTCATATTTAGTCTTGCTATATTAATTTTTTTTTCTTTTCATCAGACTAGTATTTGATTTGTACTTTATTTCTATCTCTGTGGTTTTAGGATGTTTTACCTGCACAGACTTCATTACTTTTAGTGTTTGATATTTGAGACATTTCTTTATTTATTCTTGATCTTTTTGTGGACTCTGTGGATGTGATTACATGTATATACCTGTGGACTGTGTTGTATTTCTGGGTGTTATCATAATTTACAGCTTAAGTATTTTGCTAATGGGCTTGTTGTGTAGCTTGGCCCATTAGTGAAGTGCTGCTGGCACGTATTCGTATACCTGGTCCTATATATTTTGGGACTAGGGCGTTACATGTTTTTGTATTAGCCCATGCAGGTCTATGTTAAATCACTTCAATTGCATTATTGTACCGATGTGAGCCTGCAATTAGAGCAGGAAAGACTCATAGGATCACATCCACATGCTTGATATCTTTTTTGACTTCGTTTCGAACTCTTACTTGACTTTTCGATTTGCATCCAGTTTGATTATGTTGTAACGTAATCCTTCTTTATTAGTACTAGTAAGACGAATCTTCATAGTGGGCGTATCTTCCCCTTACTATCACATCAGTAAGGGCACATACACTAGAAGCCATAAGTGCAGGTGGAGTCTTCGTAAATTTTGCGAAGTCGTGGTAATACCTAGGATAGTCGTACTGCTACGAGCCTGCAACCAATTGAGGAAGAGGACTTGAGGATACATCCACAAACAAGATTATAGACTTCTCTCAGACTCTTCAGCATGAATGTTTCCATGTTATCTTCTTTTTCAACATGATTGGTTTTGTGTTCTTCCCTACTCGAGATTTGACTAAACCCTTCCATGTTGACTTTTTGAGTAATTCTTTCCGTTCTTTTTGTGCTAAGTTATTGGAAAGTGTCTTATGGATTGGTCCAAGGAAAAGTTTGAGAAATTATATTTAACCTTGTATTACGGAATCAAAGTTTTTGCAACCAAAGAAATACTAGCGAGGCATGACTTCAGATAACGGTATCATGGCTACATATATTTCTCGAATTCTACTTGACCTATAACCTATGCATGTTGATCTCTTATCCTGTATTTTCATAAAAATTCAATTCAGAAATCTTTTATGGATTTGGCCAAGATAAGCTCAAGAACCTGTATTACCTGCCATAGCAGATGTGCACTGCAGCCATCCGTTCACGTGACATAATCACAGAGATATATGGTTCTCGAGTCTTACCTATACTATGTCATATGCATCTTGTTTGGCCTCACGTTGTTCTTGGAAATAGTTCGACAAATACCCCTGCTTTGCTTGACCCTACCGTTGTTTGAAATTGGTATATAGGTTTGTTTGACCCAACCGTAGGCTTCCGTTACCTTCTATTTATTAGATGACTAAAATAGACAAAACTTATAGTTATATTATAGAATATAATTAAGCTAGATTATTGGTGTGATTGTGATGTTGGGTAGCTAGAAACGGATAAGTTTCTTAGAGATGGATCCTAGTAAGATTATGAGTCGAGTATGAGTGTTTGGATATCGGATGCGTAGAGCGTATTAGAAGAAATTGCTAGGAGTGAACTGACAAGTATCATTGAATATGCTATAATGCTATACCTACGATAGAATGGTACGAGTAGTGGTATTAGAATTCTTCTGCAGTAAACACTTTAATCCTTTTTTTCCTAGCTTATTTTCGAGAAGCATCTTAGAGTTGTGTTGGGAGTATTAAGGAAGCAGAGATTGTATGCCAAGCTTAGTAAGTGTGAATTTTGCCTTGATAGTGTTCCTTTCCCTGGATACATTATCTCGGAAGAAGGACTTTCAGTTGGTCAGGAAAAGATAGCTACCGTAGAGTCTTGGCCGACACCAACATCGGTTGTAGAAGTTAGGAGTTTTCTCGGACTTGTAGAGTATTATCGCATGTTTGTAGAGAATTTCTCACGGATTGCAGAGCCGATAACACGGTTTACCCGTAAGGATCAGGAGTTCTATTGTACAGAAGATTGTCAGAAGGCTTTTGAAGAGTTGAAGAAGAGGTTGACCTCAACATCTATTTTGATGCTTCCTTCTAGATCAGGAGGATTCGTTGTATACAGTGATGCGTTGGGTAGTGGACTTGGATTTGTTTTCATGCAACACGAAAGGTCATAGCCTACGCATCCAGGCAACTAAGAGCACATGAGAACACTACCAAAATACACTCATTTAGCGACGAATTTTTAGCAACGGAATTTTTCCGTCGGTATTAGCGACGGTTTCGTGGCCGCTCAGCGACTGATTACCGACTACACGCCTTTGCCATTTTTATTTTAATTTTAGGGGGAGGAAAGGTCTCACATCCGTCGCTAGAGTGTCGGTGTTATAGTGACGGATCTCCTGTCGTCGCTACGTAGTCGATTATTTTGGCGGGATTTGTGTAGAGAATTGGCGGGACATATCTTCGGCTACGTAGCGACGGATATTCAGTCGGATAATCAATAATAGAGACTACTTGGCGATGGCACTACAAGAAAAATGTACACTTACGGCACGCAAAATACGCCGTAAAAGACCTTTTACGGCGTTCATATTGATGCCGTAAAAGACTATGCCGTAAAAGACACTACTATTTACGGCGCGAGGATAAATGCTATAAATGTCTAAATGCAGGCTAAATGTACACAACTGAACGCCGTAATTGCTTTTTCTCCAAATGTTAGACAACCATTTATGGCATATTTAGTGTGCCGTTAAAGCTATTCTGCATAATCAAATATGGCGCACACATAAACGCCGTAAATCTATTCCTCAGTTGCAAATACGACGTACACTTGAACGCCGTAAAAGCTATTCCTCAAATCAAATACAGCTTACATTTGTATGCCGTAAAAGCTATTCCTCAGAATCAAATATGGCTTACATTTGTATGCCGTAAAAGATATTCCTCAGAATCAAATACGACGTACATTTACATGCCATAAAAGCTAGCTGTTCCTCAGAATCAAATACAAGAATCAATCTGAACAAAGTATATATATATATATATATATATATATATATTTTAGTATATATATATATATATATATATATATATATATATATATATATATATATATATATATATATATATATATAAATATGTAATTGATCACAATCAAAGTACAAAACTGGAAACTCCTTCAAATAAACCCAAATACGTGATATCATAAAAACTAATTGGATTCAGTAGACAAAATACATCAATTGTAATGCCAAAGTCATGCCAAAGTACATCATGCGATATTGATACATGAACTATAAAAACAATTAGTACTGAATTAAGAACCATACTTCGACACAAATATTTTTGATCGAGTTTGTTTCATACATTGCCCTACTTTGGAACAGAAAGTGCAAATTGTCTTCTATCTATGACAAAATTCATCTCAATTTGGTTGTAGAGGAGAAGCTTCAAGCAATATACTAATTTCTTTCTTCTTCTTTTGATTGATAACCTGCACAAATAAAAAATGTGTTTTAGTTTATTGTATCCAATTTGATGTATATATAAACACAACAATGAAAATATATATATATAAACTAAGTACATGCTTTATCTGTTAAGCTTTGGTGGAAACTCAGAATCCAAGCCAAGTATCGACTGAGGTGAAAAATGTGTGTTAGCTTTGGTGGAAACTCAGAATCCAAAGTACATGCTCTATCCGTTAAGCTTTGGTAAAAAAATGTGTGTTAGTTTGGTCTTTTTTCTTCCGAGCCAAGTATCGGCTGAGGTGAAAACACCACAGAAAATTCCTTCATGTGGACTATCGTCTAAAAAAGAAATCCAAATTTACAACTCCTCTGATAAATGATGCAAATTGCATCGTGGGAGGTTACTGCATATAGCGCTACATGCTGCTGTTTTTATGTGCTACTAGCAAGTACACAGCAGTTTGATGGACTTAGCTTGATAGTTGCCATTTACTCATATATAATATATTCTAGATGATATGTCCTTCATATATTTTACTACATAGTAACCTCTTTTGGTATTGTTTGGTTGTGTAGGACATTGCATTAGAAAGTGAAAAATTACAGGAGCTAGCATGAATAATCAAGGAAAAAATGAAACATAAATTAAAACTTACATTCACACAGCACCGTAGGAAATGGTAGAGTATGTGTACTTTGGTAATACGTTTCCTTATTGAAGTATCCACCTTGGATCATGAACTCCTTAATGACACAATGGAATACAGGTCCATTGAATCCAAAGCCCTTCTCCCCTGATTTTAATAATATGTGCACAAACGAAATGGAGTAAATAAAATCTCCCAAATGAAATGGAGTAAATAAAATCTCCCAAATGTAACTTGTACTACAAAAATAGTATTATAGAAAAGAAAAAAAGGGTTAAGGAGTTCATATAAAATATACAATTGAATATATTTCTGCAGTAGGGCACATCATAACCAAAGAGCCCGATCACTATCCTCCCAACAGGATATTCCACAGGATTCCCGATGCTTATATCAAAATAGACTCTTTTTTACCTGAGACTGTAAAGCAGTTCCTGTACTTCTAATGAACATCACAAATCAACTATTAAAACACTATCCAAGAAGCCCAAGCAGCATCAGACATCATAACTCTACGGGTGGCAGGAGGCAACCCATGAGTCCGAGGGCACTGAAGGCACCTGTGCCACATCCAAAGCTTGCCTTCCTTCTCTCCTGGCAAAAGGAACTCTGGCAGATTCCTCACTGATATAATTAGACTACCTTGGTAATGTGTGTAACAATGAACATGAGCTTCTGGGGCCATTTCACAAGAACGACAAGGGTTACTCTGACATGAAGAACAGCTACAGTCAGTATGTTTTTTTTTGCTTTTGGGTGGGTGGTGGTGGCGAACTATATGATTCAGAATCACACATTAAACTACGAAGAAGAATAGGCTAACCTGGTCAAATAGATCATCCCTTAAAAAGCTTCCCAGAGGCTTGTCCAAGTTGCCATAGTATCTGATGCGAAAGAGATGCGACTGCTCACAAACAGTCCCTTTCCACACACAATGCCTGGAAAGGGAAACCAAAATACTCTGATGGTCAGAAGTAGGAAATCCTTCCTTTGGCAATGTGTGCTCATTCTTTTGGCCATTTTGTGTATTTGACAAATCTTCTTTCCCCAATGTATTTTTGTCCTCAGTTTGGATGACACTAGCCATGACACCAGCTCCCTATGAGATTTCCAAACGATTGTCATATATGCTCAGTGCAACATAATCATATTTTACTGTGTGATTATTTCTGCTTATTCTACTTCACAAGTTTCCCCAATACGTACTTTATTCTTTTCTCGTCGTATGTGACGGAGAAAGTAGTTGAGAATAATTTGAGGCTGAGGCATGATCTCTCTTTCCTGCAGGAGGTTTTTTTGTGCCAACAAGAGAGCTACAGGTGGATGAGACTGTAGTGCTCCAAATATATATGGTATCAACCAAGGAGTATTTCTACCAATATATATGCTAAGGAGTATTTCTACCAATATATATGGTATCAACCAAGAGCAAGGCTTCATAAGAAAAGTGTCAGGCGACATAGACTAGGACCCTCCCCCTCTTGAACACTCACTTCTCCGTGAAGCAGTTTCAGAGAATTGTCTTGATTGCATGAACTCAAGATAAGGAGACCTACAATACAGATTTCTCTACCCCAACATAGTCTTTTGGAATTCATGTAGTGCAAGTTAGATCAACCAATGAGGTTGATTACCTTCCAAACTATTTTTTCTAAGGAACAATAGCTCCATTTTCATAAACATTACTATTGTAACTGTGTTGGAAGCACAAACCTTCCATATTGCACCATATCAGTCATGTATTACACAAGTGTCATATACTCAAAAAATACTAGGACACGCCAAAATCAATGTCGTGTCTATATCAAACATCCATATCTAATGTGACTAATTCAGTAAGTAAAAAAAACACATACGTCTCACTTCAATTCCCATCAAGGGCGGCCTGGTTGGAGGCCAGAAACATGACCCCGTCGTAATAGATTTGGAACAGATAGTGCGTCGGAGACGCAACCACCGGCAGAATCTAGCCCCCCCAAAAAATCCCATATTGAAGCAAATAACACAAAATCACTAGTTAAGAAACCTAAAAAGAAATTCCAAATATTTCTCCAGAATCCCACCTTAGAGGAATATCCGCCATGGAGAGGGTGTAGTCCCAAAACCAGTTGTAAATGGACCGATCGACTCTGTGGCCGGCCATCTGCTTCTCGAGGATCACCTTCCTGACTTAGAAAGTGACCGAATTGAATTGTAAATTTAGAGATGAAAACTTGTTATAAATTTGGGGGGAAATTCTAGGGATTGTACTTACTCGAAGCTGAACTAAAGCTCCAGGAGCCCATCGAGTATGTTTTTCAGCTTGGTGATCCCCTTCTACATGAACTCCCA
The DNA here is from genome assembly GCA_029216955.1 of Iris pallida. Taxonomy (NCBI): domain Eukaryota; kingdom Viridiplantae; phylum Streptophyta; class Magnoliopsida; order Asparagales; family Iridaceae; genus Iris; species Iris pallida. The sequence continues at coordinate 63,551 of JANAVB010019501.1, forward strand.
TCCCTAATTCTTGAGGAGGAGGAAGAATAAGGGATGAGAAATTTGGTGGAAATATCAATTAAGATTAAATAGCACGTGAGGGGGTAGTAGGGACGACTACGGCGACAAGGTTAGGCTTTCCCGCAGACGAGGCCCACATCGCCTTCAATTTGGAGGTTTGTCGCAGGCGAGGCTGCCATCCCGGTGGTTGGGGAAAAGGAGATAGAAAAAGAGAGGAGCTAAGGAGATGGAAAAGGAAAGCGAAAGTGAAAAAAGAAGATGGAGAAGAGAAAGCAGACTGATTTTAGGTTTTGGTCAAAAAGTTTTCGGGAGGTGGGTGAAAAAAGAGAGCGGGGTAAGCCAAAAAGAAAGCGGGCTCAGGATAGATTTTTAGGCCATTTTAACTCTTGTGTTTATAGTCGTTAGACCTGTCAATGGATAGTCGAAAATTCGAATTCGATCCGATTTCCTATCCGAACTTTCGGATATTTTTCGAAATTTCGGATATCGGATTCGGATATCTGAATATTTTTCGGATATTATCGATTTTCGGATACGAATTCGGATATTAAGGTATTCGAATCCGTTACTATCCGATCCGACTTTAAATTGTAAATTTCGGATATCGAATTCGGATATCGGATTCGGATATCCAAAATTTTATATATATTATAGTATAATGTATATGTAATATATATTAATTAATAGAGAAGATTAAAGTATTTTATTCTCAACTAACTTTTACATAAAATAATTATAATATAATTTATATATAATAGTAATATATATTAATTACAATTTACAATATAAGAAAAAAGGACTCAAATATGTAGTCAATTTATCATTCACGGCATGCACAAATGCATGCCATAAATAAGTATTATCATTTACGGCACGCAAAAGTGCATGCCGTAACTGAGTTATCATTCACGGCGTGCACAAATGCATGCCGTAAATAAGTTATCATTTACGGCGCATAAAAATGCATGTCGTAAATACGTTTACAATGACGGCTTGCATATCAAATACGCCGTAACAAACACAAAAATCAACTCTTTTACGGTAAACAAATCTGCGTGCCGTAAAAGAGTGTTATTTACGGCACGCAGTTGCTGCGTGCCGTAAATTGTGCGCCGTAATTGCTACATTTTTTTGTAGTGCGGATTATTAGCAGTCGTTATTCCGTCGCTAAATTTACGTTCCAGACTTAAATGAAAAGGCAGGGGGAAATTTAAGCATTCCCCCCAAATTCAATCTCTCTCCTCTCTCTCTCTCTCTCTCTCTCTGTCTCTCTCTCTTTCTCTCGTGCGGCTTCGGTGAACGGCGACGGCGTCCTCTCCTCTCTCTCTCCCGAAGGTAATCCCCTCTCTCTCTCTCTCTCTTTCTCTCTCTCTCTCTGTGTGTGTCGCGGTATCGACGTAGGGGCAGCGGGGGCGGCGGGCTTGGGGACATTCGGGCTTGGGGCAGGAGCGTCGGGGGCTGGGCGGCTGGCTTGGGGCGGGGGCGTCGGGGGCTGGGCGGCTGGCATGGGGCGGGGGCTTCGGGGCCTGGGCGGCGGGCTTGGGGCGGGGGCGTCGGGGGCTGGGCGGCGGGCTTGGGGCGGAGGCGTCGAGGGCTGGGCGGCGGGCTTGGGGCGGGGGCGTCGGGGGCTGGGCGGCGGGCTTGGGGCAGGGGCGTCGTTGGCTGGGCGGCGGGCTTGGGGCGGCGGGCTTGGGGCGGCGGGCTTGGGGCGGGGGCGGTGGGGGCTGGGCGGCGGGCTTGGGGCGGCTGGCTTTGGTCGGGGGCGGCGGGGGGCTTTTCTTATCAAATTCATCTGAGTTTATATATTGGCTAAATAATGTGTTATCCATATTGGGTGTTATCCATTAGTTTGGTGGTGTTTGGATTAGTAAATGTGAATATGGAGTTTGGATTCATGGTGTATATGTTCACTGTGTCAAGGACAGTGCGAGTTCTTCATCTGCATAAGTCTGTGTTTGGGTTCATGGTCTATACATCTAACTGTGATATACATATATATGTGCCTATTAGCATGCAGGACAGCTTGGGGTGTAATGTGTGATTGTAGACATGGTAGGAATTATAGGTAATTAATGCTAGTGTGACTAGACTAAGGTAGTGCTTGCTAGATAATAAGGACACTCTAGTATCCTAACCAAGTTAATTTTAGACTAGATATTTAGGATATAGCTCCCATATCCTAGAAGTGGACTCTTGTAATTTAGAAATAGATAGATTGACTCAGTTTGGTATCGGTATCGCACTATCGGTATCGGTATCGCACTATCGGTCACGGTTCACAATCGGTATCGAAATCGGTTTCGGACTATTCCTATGAGTATTGGTATCGGCGATATCGGTAGTATCGGCGGTATCGTATCGGAGTATCGGACTTTGGTATCGGAAAACAAATAATTATTAATAAATTATTTACATTTAAAAACATATATTTTATACATTTAGGCATAATTTTAAGTATTTCAGCGTTATTTCTTAGTAGTTTTGAAATTATATGAAATAGTAGTCACCCTTACCGATTGGTTTTGCCGAATTGACCGGAACAAAGACCCCCATAGTCGGTATCGGTCAATATTTGGTATCGGTCGGTATCGGATCGGAATATGCCAAACCGTATCGGTATCGGCCGTATCGAATCAGTATCGGTATCGCACTATCGGTATCGAACTATCGGTATCGGTATCGGTATCGCACTATCGGTATCGGTATCGGTATCGCACTATCGGTATCGAACTATTAGTAACAACTGTATTTAGATTTTTCTCTTCTCGAGCTAAAATACTAGCGGATCCACCAGTTACATGATTATATACTAATTCTGTTTAGTTTGTCTTACTATACAGATTTTTACATCTAATCTGTAATGGATCGTTATTTCGTTGATCGTACATGGATGTACAAACGACAACACGAGAGCAGAATAGGTGTGAGTGACGATTTTCAGGCAGGCGTGGAAGTGTTTCTTAAGTATGCCATAAGCAAAGCTCAGTTTATGGACGGTAATAAAATCAAGTGTCCATGTCGTAATTGTCGCAATAGACGTTACGAAGAAGTGGTGAGTGTAAGAGATCATTTGACCCGTAAGGGTTTCGTACGTGATTACGGCCTGTGGCCACCGCAAGGTGAACTATATACCGAAAGACAGGTTGCGAATGCTGCTACTTATGCTTTTGATGATAATGCTGCAGCAGATTTTGTCGTCGATGACGACGAATGCTCCGTTGATTATGGAGACGTGCAGAACCTTGCACGAGATATGGTGTACGATGCGGCAGGGCCTAATTTTGATCCGGAGGATCCTAATCTCGAGGCGAAGGAGTTCTATGATATGTTTCAGGATGCTGAAACTTCTTTATATCCTGGTTGTGATCCACATTCCGTACTGTCAGTGATGATGCGGTTGTTGAACATAAAGTCCGATTTTAACTTGCCACAAACTTGCTATGATCGGATTACACAACTAATGAAGGAGGTGTTACCGAAGGAATCAAAAAATCTTCCAAAAAACTTCTACAAGTCGAAGATGATGGTTCGACAACTGGGACTGGGGAACGACAAGATAGATTATTGTCGCAACGGATGCATGTTGTACTACAAGGAGAACGAGGATGTAGAAAGTTGCCGCTTCTGTAATGCGAATCGTTACAAGAAAGTCAGGAGAAAAGGAAAGTCAACTAGAAAACGATGTCCTTACAAGTATATGTATTACTTGTCGATCACGAAGCTCTTGCATAGGATGTATATGTCTCAGAATACAGCAGAACACATGACGTGGCACAACGAAGAATGCACAAAGGACGATGGAGAATTGTCACATCCTTCGGATGGAGAGGCGTGGAAATATTTCGATTTTCGCCATCCAGATTTTGCTGCAGAGCCCAGAAATGTATGCATGGGGCTATGTTCTGATGGATTCGCCCCTTTTAGGCAGTCGAGATCTCAATACTCCTGCTGGCCGGTCATTCTGACCCCTTACAATCTGCCACCATGGATGTGTATGAAAACTCCTTATATGTTCTTGACAGCTATCATACCGGGTCCCAAAAATCCGACGAAGAACATCGATATATATTTACAGCCGTTGGTGGATGAGCTAAAACAGCTGTGGGAGATCGACGTCACGACGTATGATATTTCCAGGAAACAGAACTTTCAGATGAGAGCTTCACTGATGTGGACAATCAATGATTTTCCCGCATACGGTATGCTGTCGGGATGGAGTACTCACGGCACCCTGTCTTGTCCGATATGCATGCAAAATAGTAAGGCGTTCCGCCTTAAGCATGGAGGAAAAACTTCTTTCTTTGATTGTCATCGTCAATTTTTGCCCGCGAGTCATCCTTGGAGAAAGAACAAGGACGCATTCAGAGCTGGAAAACAAGAATTTTCTCATCCGCCTGCCAGATTATCGGGATACGATATTTGGGAAGATGTAAAGGATTTCCCCCCTGTAATGGAATATCCATCGAACAATCGTGTCGATGGGTTCGGACAAACCCATAACTGGACCAAACGGAGTATCTTCTGGGACTTGCCTTATTGGAAAGATAATCTTATAAGGCATAATCTTGATGTTATGCATATCGAAAAGAATGTGTTCGATAATGTCTTCAATACCGTCATGGACATTAAAGGAAAGACGAAGGACAATCCAAAAGCAAGAAAAGATATTGTCGAGATATGCAAGCATCCTTATCTGAACTTGATACAAAGGGGAGCTGCTGGACAATTAAGTAAGCCGATAGCACAATACACATTGAGCAAGGAAGATAGATTAATAATCTGTAAGTGGGTATCTACTTTAAGATTTTCCGACGGCTATGTGTCGAATTTGTCTAGATGCGTTGACCTCAATGAACGCAAGCTAACGAGAATGAAGAGTCATGACTGCCACGTATTTATGGAAAGATTACTGCCGATTGCTTTGAAAGAGTTGTTGCCTTCTGCTGTATGGGTTCCGTTGGCCGAACTATCAATATTTTTTAGGGATATTTGTTCAACTAAGTTGACTGTGCAACACATGGTTGAACTTGAGGAGAAGATTATCTTAATAATTTGCAAGTTGGAGAAAATATTTCCTCCTGGCTTCTTCGACAGCATGGAACATCTATCGTTTCATCTAGCATACGAAGTCCGTGTCGGTGCATCTGTTCATTATCGATGGATGTACCCATTCGAAAGGTACATAAATATCGATTTAATTTAAGCTAAATTTCCATTTATTTTAAAATTCTTTCTTAATTCTCAAGATAATTTGTCTCTCTAGATACCTACACCATCTAAAGAAGAAAGTTGGCAACAAAGCTCATATAGAGGCTTCGATATGCGAAGCATATCTTATCAAAGAGGTTTCAAACTGATACGCTCTTACGACGGGTTACCGACGGAATGTTACATCGCTATTGTCTATACAGTTCAGTACTTAATAGTTGAAATGGACGACAGTCCGTCGGAAATGCGTCGCTAATGCTTCGTATTGTGATGTCGACAATCCGTCGCTATTCCGTCATGTGACGACAACTTAGCGACGGAACGTTATTAGCGACGAGATGATTGCCGACGAATTTTTTTGGCTAAAATCCGTCGATTATCGGTCGCTAATAGTAATTACCGTCGGTTTAGCGATGGATGTGGCCGTCGCTAAAACGATAAATTTTGGTAGTGGAAGAATTATCCTACTTTTGATTTGGAGTTAGCAGTTGTGATCTTCGTATTGAAGATGTGGAGTCATTATTTGTACTGATATCGTATGGAGATATTTACGGATCATAAGAGCTTGAAGTATGTCTTCACGCAGAAGGAGTTGAATATAAGACAGAGGCGGTGGTTGGAGCTCATGACAAACTCTGACATAGATTTGCAGTACCATCCTGGCAAGGCGAACGTAGTAGTGGCCGCTTTAAGTAGGAATCCTACTGCATATTTCTTGACAGCTCAGCCACAGTTATTAGAGGATCTTCAGGAGCTTGGATATAAAAGTTATTATATTGGGACAACAATGAGTACTTGCCAATCTTGAAGTTTAGTCATAACTTGTGGATAGAATCAAGGCAGCGTTACCTACAAATACAAAATTTTGAAGACTTCGCGAGAGGACAGAGGTGAGAGCGACATATACTTAGACCGGAGCTTGTGACGTAGACAGTCGAGAAAGTGAAGCGGATTCAAATTCATCTTCAAAGACCGACAGAAGCATTGGGTTGATACGCATCATGGACCACAAGAATTCAAGGAGGGAGAGCATGTATTTTTGAGATTTCACCGACTCGGGGCACTATTAGATTCGGGAGTATGAGGAAATTGAGTCCAAGGTACATTGGACCATTTGATATCATTGAACGTGTAGGAGAGATGACATATCGTCTTGTATTACCACCATCACTAGAGGGAGTGCATGATGTATTCTATGTCTCACAGTTGAGGAGGTATGTGACTGATCCCAGTCATGTGGTCGATCACTCTGAGATCACGGTGGGACCCAGTTTATCATACAAGGAGCAGCCGGTAGGTATCTTGGATACGAGTGAGAAAATGCTCAAAAGGCAGACAATTAGACTAGTTTGTGTTGCATAGAGGCACCATTCTTCGGGAGAATCAAATTAGGAGCATGAAGGTTCAATGCGTGAGATTTATCCCCACTTATTATTGGATACCGGTAAGTCTTAGCCTAATTATTCATATGATAAGATTTTCTATATAATTATGTTATTTTTAATTTTGAAGACGAAATTTTCTAAGGTGGGTAGGTTGTAAGCCCATGATTTTTGGATTTTATTTTTAATTATTTTTAATTATTTTATATGGATATTTTAATTTATTAAAGTCAATAATGGCTATGTTAGTAGTTTACCGTAGCTTTGATTCTTGAAGCACAACAAATATTGTTTTTTTAAATCTAATTTCATATTGGAATTCTAGACTCGTCCACCTTCAGTTTGATATATTATGTCCCATCAAAAATTGCTTTTCAACATTCTTTTGGCTTCGCACAATTTCGGATCAACTTAGACTATTTGATCATTTATCGTAATTCTAGGCCCAACTTCTAAATTGATTTCTGGACTTGAGATAGATCAAAACCGTATGACCCAATATATAATTTTGATCCATTTTGAGTCTACAATGCACATGCCTAGGGTGTACCATCCAATCGAGCTCCTATGTACTACTTATTTGCAAATGGCACATGAGACTCATTAAATTGATTTTCGGGTCCAATTTGACTAGTAATGCTACTCGGACCCTAACCTAGTCAACCCTACTAGTTAGAGCCTAACTAGGAGTACTAAAACCAAGTATACATATATTTAAGGGAATTTTAAGGATTAAATTGCAGCCATATGCAATATTTTCTTATATCTTTGACTTGGTCAAACTACTATCCAAATTAGGAAACCTATTACTAATAATATAATTTGGAGAACCAAATCATATCCAAATTAGATCAAACCAAAACCCATACCCTAATAATATAAATACAAACCAACCCTAACCTTTTCCTCTCTCTTCATAACCACCAACACTCCACGTAGCCCCTACTTGCACGCAGCCAAAACCTCCCAACCCGAAACCCTAGCCGACCCCCCCTTTCTTCACAAAATATGTTTTCTCCTCGATTTCTCCACTAACCACCACCACTTTTATGACCCCCTCGATGTTCTCTTCCACTCTAGCAACTGTAGTAGCAACCTTGCGGCTATTAGAGAGGTGTACGAAGCGCTACTTGGGCCAAAACTCCACCAAAATGAAGTCTGAAACGTCACAGCAGGTTAGTCGACATGTAGATGATGTTTCATCCACTTTTTCTTATCTGTTTCTCCTCAAACAAAATCTGAGAGTTACCTTTGTGTGTCTACTCCAATCTTTGGTTACTGGATCCCCTAGTTCCAAGCGGTTTGCCTTTGGCGTCGATTCTATGACATGGTGTCCAGAACTAATGAATTCTGTTGCGGGCCACTTTTTGCCTAACTAAGTTCAGTTTATAACTTTTTATATTTTTATTGATAATCTAGACATCGATAACTTTTCGATGCATATCTGAAAGTTAGGTTTCGCCTCTGCTTCCTATTTTTAAAAATTCATGACATTTGTTGTGTCACCGAACTCCGAAAAATTATGATTTCCCTGTGTCCAAAAGTGTCAAAACTCCATGAATCCATATTAAACTTTATGTTATACAAGGTTTAGCATTATAAATAATATTTTAACTAATTTCTGTAATTTTTATAGAATTTATTAATTTTATTTTATCATTGTTTCGGAACTAAATTAATTGGTCGATTTGAGGAAGTCGTATGTGGCATTGACATAAGACCTCTTGTGAAAGTGTTTTTCTATTGAAAATAGTATTATAGAAATATATAAATATTTATAGATAAATTTTTGAATTGAAATATATTATTTTGTTATAATTGTAAAGTAATTATGAGAGGATTTGATACCTTATGTACTTATACAATAGATACAATGTAGTAACAACGTTATGGCAATTAGGAGACGTCGATAATCATATAATTTAGGTATGGTATGTTGATATTAAATATTAAATATAATATATTAGTATAGTTGAGCTTGGAAGGATCAACAGGGACACCGGAGTTGGTCAGGCCTACCCACAGACAACAGTTAGAGGCAAGCATGTCTTGCCTTCGTTACAGATTATTATTTTCTGTTTTGTTGTTCTTTCTGTTTAGCATTGCATGACGTAGGGCGTTGATACTTAGTGTCCATTTATAGACGGGTGCCGATGTCATGATAGTGACATCGAGTATTGACATTAGGCATTACGTACATACTGATGTGTCCATTAACACAATTGACCACGGGACACTGACACATTCATGATACAAGATTTACATGACTATTCGTGGTATTGAACTCGTGTTAGCATTCTAGATTTCTTTATTAGTATTGTATTTACTTTCAAGATGACTGTACAGACTTGACATTGCTAGATTCTAGACATGGGGATTGGGGAGAACTTGACTACAATATCAGACTTATTGTCATGTGGCCCGTTGTTTAGTAAAATTTATCTCTGTTGCAGAGTAAGGGATTATACTGTCAAAAATTGATCGTCCTTGGTGCCATGACACAGGTACTGGGAACAATATCCTGCTGAGGTGCTAGTGAGCCTTAATGGAAGGGGTCTGGTATTCTAGAAAAGTATCTCACTTGCATAGCACGTAGACGGATACAGTAGATTGCCTTAGTTCATATTTTCATTTCTGTACCTTGGCATGTATATTATGCACCTTGCTAGTCCCCTGAGGACCTAGCTATTTTCCAGACTTAGACGAAGCTGAAGACTACCCGGAGGTTTACGGTTTGAAAGCTGGGACCAGAGGCGTACCAGCACAGAAGGACGAGATATGTCAGAGGACTTCTCGTAATCATGTTACCTTCATATTTAGTCTTGCTACATTATTTCCTTTTCTTTTCATCAGACTGGTAGTTGATTTGTACTTTGTTTCTATCTCTGTGGTTTTGGGATGTTTTACCTGCACAGACTTTATTACTTTTATTGTTGGATATTTAAGACATTTCCTTATTTATTCTTGATCTCTTTGTGGACTATGTGGATGTGATTAGATGTATATACCTGTGGACCGTGTTGTATTTCTAGATGTTATCATGATTTACAGCTTAAGTATTTCGCTAATGGGCTTGTTGTGTAGTTTGGCCTATTAGTGAAGTGCTGCTGGCATGTGTTCGTATACCTGGTCCTATGTATTTTGGGACTGGGGCGTTACACGAAGACACCGGCTCGCCACACTTGGTCGAAGGAAACAACTCCTCCTAGTCCTCCATCTTCTTCCGATGACGACGAGCCTACTGGCCAAACTGCATAGATGATGGTTCCGGGGCTTCTTAGCAGCCTGTTCGTCTGGAAGGTTGCTCAATATTGTTATCGTTTGACAACCACATTGCATATCAAATATCGAAGGACCCAGTATGTATAGTAAGTTATGAAAATTTAAGCTTCTATTTAGTCTACTATATATATTTTCCAATTCTAATTTTATCCTGTTGTCCATAATACAGAGGAAGAAGTTCGAGAGCTGGCAATTTGACACATTAGGGGACGCCGTCCCGGCTTACAAAATTTGGCCCGATGGCCTACAAGACGATGGACAGTGCTCTCTGTTTGTAAAAACAAAATGTGTTTGATTACAAGCTAAGAAGAGTGTGTAGAGTACAAGTTGATTTTTGAGGAACTACAACTGTAGGAATCTGATCAGAAGACGATCAATTTATCACTTGGACGATACAATATCGAAGAAAAAAGCCCTTGGAGAGTGCTGCAGCAAGTGTTCAGAAGATGATGATAATTAGTGATTCTTTAAAGTGACTTAAAACTCTATTTATAGAGTTTTGAGAAAACTATCAGCTAGTTATTCTGATTGGCGCAGACAGCAATTGGCGTACCATTATCCTTCGCACGAACGGTTAACTTAACTGCATGGGACGCGTGTCATTATGTGAGAGAGATGTGTGTTGTGAAACCCATATTCTCGTAATTAATTATTAAATAGTGATTTAGTATTAATATTAGTATTTCAAAAAAAATATTATTATCATTAGCATTTTCTAAAAATCATTATTATTAATATTACTATTAATTATTTACGAGTGAAAAAGGATTTCGAAAATAATAACAACATGGATTTTTGGATTTCGAACCCAGACCCAGGCCTGAGCCCAATCCCTTTTTTTTTCTAATTTTTGACTTGGTTAATCATTATTAATAAAAAAAAATGGTTGGCTGATCCCGTAGGACCAGCATTCTTGCAACTTGTTCAAGTCACCCCCTCACTTTCCTCCCCTACGGTTACTCCAGCACAACTCCAAACTCTCCCACCCCCCTCTTATAACTCCATGTTATTAAAACACCACCATCAACTCCTCATTTAATTCCATTCTCCCCACTCCTACTTTTTCTCCACCACACAGCTCACGCACAGCCATCACCCCACTCTCCTTTTATTCCTCCACTTTTCCCCACTCTCTCCGTACTCACATCAGAAGAGAAGCAACATTTTTTGTTACCATCTCTCTCTCCCTTCCTCTTTTACTCTCACTATTCCTCACAGAACCCCCTTAGCTCAAACCTCTCTCTCTCTTTCTCCATCTCCCTGGAGAAAAACCCCACCGAACCCTAACCCCAATTTCTCGCGGCCACCCCTCCCGAGCTCGGCGCCTCTCCGCGCGACTCTCCCCCGGCCAGGTCAGCGCCCCAGCGCTGTCCCCTCCCTTGCGCCTCTGGCGATCTCCGCACGGCTCCTTCCCGCGCCGCCCATCCCCGTCCGTCCGTGCCGCCGCGCCCCCTTCTGTCTCCGAGGCCGCGCCTCCGCGCACAAGCCAGCCCCGGCCACCTCCCCTGCGGCCCCGTGCCTCCCCCGCGCGGTTTCCATCTCCGACAGCGCCCCGCCGGCTCCCAGTGGCCGACCCCGTCGTCGCCTCTCATCCGCGGAGTTCTCCCCTGCTGTCCAGATCCGCGATCCCGTGCACCCGATCCAGCATTGTCCGAACGTTGTTTCGGCTCTCCCCAAGTTCTTTCCCGCGGCTCCCCGCCAACGAAAATTTGGTAATCCCTGTTAATCACAGTAGTTCGTCCCTCCCGTAGAGTCTATGATGATATCGGTCCCCGGTTTCCCTTTGGGAAATCCGGTTAGCTACGTAGTAGATTCGGTTAGCTACGTTAGCTTTTGGTGTGGTTGGTTTGCGAGATTTTTGTGATGTGGGGTGCTGAGATTTTTATGTTGTTGGTTGATTTCGGATTTCCCGGGTATTTCGGGAAGGTTCTGGTGGTTGGAAAGTATTTCGGTGGTTATATTTTCGGGATTATTATTTGGTTGGAACAATTGCAGGTTTTGTGGTGCATTTCCCAGTTTTGGGTTGTCCCAAAATAGAGGAAATGTTGCCCAAATTTTTACAAAACTTTATTTATTTTGATTTCAAAATTGGTTTCGGAAAATGAATTTAAAACTGATTTTCGGGCGATGACCGTACCGGTCTGTGGGCCCTAGCGAAATGCAAACGCACCGGTCCGATCTGGCGTTGAGGTATTAGCTAGATTTGATGATGGACCGAGTCTGAGACTCCAACTTTTAATTTAAATTATTTTTATTTAATGTTTAAGTTATTTATTATAGTTATCTATTTACGGCACATTTTATTTAGTAATTAAACATTTTCTCTTATTTTATGTAAAAGAATTGTACAGGGCATAAGCCCATAACTCTAGGATGATTAGTTGTGCCCATGTATTGCATAGTGTAGGTTTTACTTTCTTTCTGGGTGGATGTTGATCTTGGGTGGTTTTGGTTTGATTAGATAATCGTAGTTAGAGCGTAATCATATAATTAATTAAGAATTAAATAAAATGGATAAAATATTAGTAGGATAACTAGTTCATGATTTGTTACTGTAAGAAAATATATTTTTATAGATATATTACAAAAAAGCACAAAGTTTTCCAAAGATAATTGATTCTTGTTAATATTTCCAAATAATCAAATTAACCAGTTAAATCAACGCACGTAGCTTGCGACGTAACCGTTAGCTGTAGCTTAATACAACTTAAAACCTGACTAGGACTTACTACTAGAGATTGCAACTAGCACACTTAGCTTGGTTATATAGCGGATCTAAGTCGAGTTCTCAACTGTAGGAACTCGAAGACATACCTGACGTTCCTCCTCGGTACCAACTCATCTCTCCAGTCATTTTCCTGAGGCAAGTATAGTTTGTGTTGGTTTTACAGTTATTTTAATAATCGTTTTACTGCAAGTTTAAACCACGATGCAAACACGAAACTCTCTCGGAGAGTACTGACTGCAACTACTGTACTGATTGGGGACTGGGGGAGTAGTGTAATGAGTATGACCACATCCAAAACTGTATACTGACTGTGTTAGCTTATCCCTCATACACACGGGGATAAGCCATATCGTATCCATATGATACAACTGTACAACCCAAGCCGGTCATATTCATTGCCTATTCAAAACACACTGTTTTACTGCTGAAAACTGGTCATTTCTAAATTGTTTAAAAGTGCATATTTCTATTATTTATTTTAACTGTTTAAAATTAGCATGAATTATACTTTGCTCCCTCCTGACTGGAGACCCAATATTTTAGGTATCACTGATGAGGCTTTGTTCCGCGATCCCAAGACGAGGAATTCGAGACTGATGAGCTGTTTGCCTAGAGTTTTCTTTTATTCATGATGTATGTAGAAAATGGTTTAAGTTGTATCTTTCATTTCATTGTAAAAGTTTAATAAAGTTTTAAATTTTCGAATGTTGAGTTGTGACAAATATAGTATTGTTGTATGGTTACCTGCTACTGAACAGCTTACTGCTGCCGTCTCAACAACGGTGCAGGCTGGGCATGATCCGATTCGACCCAAGAAATTGGGACCGGGTCGTGACATGTTTTCAGTGGTGGCCCATGCAGGTCCACAACAACAACAACTTAGGAAAACCTATCTAGAAGCAACTAGAACACTAGAACATCAATTTGTCACGACATAGGACCGAAATATTTTATAAAAAATTTTTTTTTTTGCTTGATTATAGACCGGTAGGCTACCTTGCTTATGTGTGCGTCCTAAACCTTCCAGAGAATGACCGTTGACCAAATTCTGCTGGCGATGAGGTGTCATCTCCGGATCATACCCCATCTCCTCAACCAAGCCCAGGGACTTTTCCCTCGCGGCTGTTTGACCGTCCTTATAGTGCATCCAGTGAAGTTTTCCCTACACTGGCGATTCCTACCCCATCTCAAACTGAGTTGCATTTCCTTGGTGGAGTATTCATTTTTGTTGCTCCACCAGTACCAGCAAACATCTTCCAAATGGTTGCCCCATTTCAATAAATCCTGGAGTTCCAGAAAGCTCAAGATTAAGCCCAGCAGGAACAAATGAATATCACGAGAGAAGACATGAAGAACGTCAATGATGTAGCCTTAGTTATCTCCAACCAAGTTAGAGCAGAATTTTTGCCCTAGGGAGGATACCCCTGAATCTAGAAGATATTTGGGTCCCATCAAGTACTCTACTTCCGGCAGCTTTGTCGTAAGAAGCTATGGGCTTGTAACTACTGCAAGAGGCCTGGTTATCAGGCCGTTAGTTGCCGCAAGAGATTGGAACAATATGTGGCATATGGATCTGCTGAACATCGGGTAAAGGACTGCCCATATCTTTCCATCAAATCAGAGCTCATATCCCAGCGACACCTGTTAGGCCACAACCTAGGAACTCTCTTTCTATCCAGCAGACCCTGCCTCCTACAATAAGGCATGATGCATACTCGAGGTTCATAGAAGATGAAGCAGTTGGAGGCTGCTCATGCAAGAGCCAGAACCATGAAGAATAGTACCTAGGACTGCTGAATAGCATCATCTTTTTGGAAGTTGTAACAGGATGTCCTTAGATCAATCATAAGAGTTTTTGCTGTAATCCTCCACATGAATAGAAATTTTTAGTTACACCTTTATGGCAGATGTTTTTCCTGATAGTCTTCCCGGATTATCCCAGATCTAGACACAGGATTCACCCCTGACCTAGTCCCTGGCTCTTTCCCTAAATTCTAAAGGATGTTACAGAGTCAACCCGAAGGTGGCCAAGAAGATAAAGGACCAGATCAATGAAGGCTCTAGGATCTATTCAGAGTGGAACTTTACCTCAGGGAGTATCTATCTTGTTTGTGCCCAAGAAGGATGGAGCAACGGATGTGTATCGATTACCAGACACTAAAGAACAAGTACCTTATGCCCGGATCGAGGATCTGTTTGATCTGGTTGTGTGGAGTTAGGGTGTTTCGAAGTTTGACTTAAGATTTGACTACCATCAAATCAAAGTCAGAAAAGAGGACATTTCCAAGACGGCGTTCAAACACCAAGTATGGGAAGTTTTCTTTGGTCAGGACGTTAGACTGACAAATGCTCCTGCTGTGTTCATGAATCTCATGAACAGAGATTTTCATGAGTATTTGAATCAGTTTATCTTCTCTATCGATAACATTCTGATATATTTAAAGACTGAAGAAGAGCATGAAGAACATCTGAGAAAGTTTTGGAAACTTTGAGGAAAAAGAAGTTTTATGGTAAGTTACCTGAACGTGGATTTTCTTTGACAAGGTGGACTTTTGGCCATGTCGTCAAGAGAAGAAATTTCGATAGCTGCTGTTGAAGAGTGGTATACCCCAAGTTCAATTCGGAAGTTTCTTGAACTTGGCTGGCTACTATCAGAAGTTCGTGAAGGATTTTGCCAAGATTGCTGAGCCGATGACGAAGCTCACTTGGAAGAATGAAGAGTTCATCTGAATGAAAGATTGACAGGCATCATTCGAGGAGCTGAAGAAGAGACTTACCACTACACCAATCCTTGCGCTACCCGCAGGAACCGGTGGTTCTCAATTTATAGTAATGTCTCTGGAAAAGGACTGGGTTGCGTTCTTCAACAACATGGAAAAGTAATTGCTTACACATCTAGGCAACTACAGACTCATGAGAAGAATTATCCCATACCTAATTTGGAATTTGCTGCAATTATTTTTACTTTGAAGCTATGGAAGCATGATTTTATGGAAAGGGAATGAAAATATATACGGACTACAAAAAGTCTGAAATATGTCTTCACTCAGAAAGAGCTGAATGTTAGACAAAGAAGATGGCGGGAGCTGATGAAGGATTTGGATATCGATCAACAGTACCACCCAGGTAAGGCTAATGTGATCGCTGATACACTTAGTCGATACCCAGTGGCGATGTTCTTAACCAAGGAGTGGCACCTACTAGAAGATGTCGAGAAGTTTGGACTGGAGGTTATACTACCTGGAGATAGAAGGACGGAGCTGGATGCTGATTCAGTATTGATGAAGTTCGAGGCTGATGGACAAAATCAAGAGGACGTAGTTTCAAAACGAGGCACTTTGCAGGCTTAGAGATCAAATGTTGACAGGAACACTTGAGGGTTTCTAAATTGATCAGCAATGGAACTCTGAAGAATGGTACAAGACTTTGCGTATCGGCTGACAAACGGAGGAACGAGTTGATGAAAGAAATGCACCAGTCGCAGTATTCCATATATTCAGGAGCTAATAAGATGTATCGGAATATGCCTCCATTGATTGGTGCTATGGAATAAAGGAGGACAATTCCAGGTATGGGATTAGATGTGAATTTGTCAACATGAGGAATTTAGCAAGAGAACAACAAGTTTGTTGCAGCCGCTGGACAATTCGGAGTGGAAGTAGAAGCATATAACAATGGACTTTGAGTAAGGATTGCTTGTTTCCAAGGAGGGAAGGGCACCAATTGGATTATAGTGGACCGACTGACTAAGTCAGCACACTTTATTCCCTTCAAGGTTAGTTTATTATCACCGAGAAGTTGGCAGCATTGTACGAGAGGCACCCCTACCGGATTGATGGAGTACAAACCGGCGGACAATCAAAGAAGATAATCCAGACGCTTGAAGATATGTTAGATCTTGTGTTTTGGAAATTGGAGGATCTTGGAGAAGATCATTTAAAATTGGTAGAGTTTCCTTACAACAACTACCAAGTTAGCATCGTCAATCAGTGGAGTTTGAAGAAGGTGATAGCATCTTTTGTGAAGATTTTCTCCTACCAGAGGAACGATCAGTGTTAGCAGAGCAGGAAAGTTGAGCCAGGTACATCAGGCCATTTGAAGTTTTAAGACGAGTTGGAAGCAACGTACCGGTTAGCTCTACCAGCTAAATCTTGAGAGTGTGCAACGTCTTCTACGTCACAGCTCAGACGCTACATTCCGGATCCGAGTCCCATATTGGATAATTCAGAGCTGAAGATTGGACTCCACCTTTCAGAGCCAGAGAAACCAGTTGCAAGTGTATTCAGAGGTGAGAAGAAGATCAGAATTTGAGCCATCACGTAAACTCCTACTTCTTATCTTTTTGTTCTAAACTTGACTGATGCTGCTAAGTCAGCCTAGTTTTACAAGCTATCTCTTTATCAAGTTTGATCATGACAGTATTTTATTGGGTGCACCCACTAATATATTGTCTAATCAGGACCGGTGCATGATGGTCTGATCAACCTCGTGTACTTTGGTTCGCTTTTGTATTTTTTTGCATGGATGATATCATAAATAAAACTTGACCCTAAACCGTCTCATCCACGACTGCCTTGGAAATTCTCATTGTTGGACCTGAGTTACGGGCACAGTACCCGTACCTGTTTGGCTTTTCTACCCTACCTTTAATTTCGAGGACGAAATTTTCTAAAGAGGGAAGATTGTGAAACCCATATTCTCGTAATTAATTATTAAATAGTGATTTAGTATTAATATTAGTATTTCAAAAAAAAATATTATTATCATTAGCGTTTTCTAAAAATTATTATTATTAATATTACTATTAATTATTTATGAGTGAAAAAGGATTTCGAAAATAATAACAACATGGATTTTTGGATTTCGAACCCAGACCCAGGCCTGAGCCCAATCCCTTTCTTTTTCTAATTTTTGACTTGGTTAATCATTATTAATAAAAAAAATGGTTTGGCTGATCCCGTAGGACCAGCATTCTTACAACTTGTTCAAGTCACCCCCTCACTTTCCTCCCCTACGGTTACTCCAGCACAACTCTAAACTCTCCCACTCCCCCTCTTATAACTTCCTGTTATTAAAACACCACCATTAACTCCTCATTTAATTCCATTCTCCCCACTCCTACTTTTTCTCCACCACACAGCTCACGCACAGCCATCACCCCACTCTCCTTTTATTCCTCCACTTTTCCCCACTCTCCCCGTACTCACATCAGAAGAGAAGCAACATTTTTTGTTACCATCTCTCTCTCCCTTCCTCTTTTACTCTCACTATTCCTCACAGAACCCCCTTAGCTCAAACCTCTCTCTCTCTTTCTCCATCTCCCTGGAGAAAAACCCCACCGAACCCTAACCCCAATTTCCCGCGGCCACCCCTCCCGAGCTCGGCGCTTCTCCGCGCGACTCTCCCCCGGCCAGGTCAGCGCCCCAGCGCTGTCCCCTCCCTCGCGCCTCCGGCGATCTCCGCGCGGCTCCTCCCCGCGCCGCCCATCCCCGTCCGTCCGCGCCGCCGCGTACCCTTCTGTCTCCGAGGCCGCGCCTCCGCGCACAAGCCAGCCCCGGCCACATCCCCTGCGGCCCCGTGCCTCCCCCGCGCGGTTTCCATCTCCGGCAGCGCCCCGCCGGCTCCCAGTGGCCGACCCCGTCGTCGCCTCTCATCCGCGGAGTTCTCCCTGCTGTCCAGATCCACGATCCCGTGCACCCGATCCAGCATTGTCCGAACGTTGTTTCGGCTCTCCCCAGGTTCTTCCCGCGGCTCCCCGCCAACGAAAATTTGGTAATCCCTGTTAATCGCAGTAGTTCGTCCCTCCCGTAGAGTCTATGATGATATCGATCCCCGGTTTCCCTTTGGGAAATCCGGTTAGCTACGTAGTAGATTCGGTTAGCTACGTTAGCTTTTGGTGTGGTTGGTTTGCGAGATTTTTGTGATGTGGGTGGGTGCTGAGATTTTTATGTTGTTGGTTGATTTCGGATTTTCCGGGTATTTCGGGAAGGTTCTGGTGGTTGGAAAGTATTTCGGTGGTTATATTTTCGGAATTATTATTTGGTTGGAACAATTGCAGGTTTTGTGGCGCATTTCCCAGTTTTGGGTTGTCCCGAAATAGAGGAAATGTTGCCCAAATTTTTATAAAACTTTATTTATTTTGATTTCAAAATTGGTTTCGAAAAATGAATTTAAAACTGATTTTCGGGCGATGACCGTACCGGTCTGTGGGCCCTAGCGAAATGCAAACGCACCGGTCCGACCGGGCGTTGAGGTATTAGCTAGATTTGATGATGGACCGAGTCTGAGACTCCAACTTTTAATTTTAAATTATTTTTATTTAATGTTGAAGTTATTTATTATAGTTATCTATTTACGGCACATTTTATTTAGTAATTAAATATTTTCTCTTATTTTATGTAAAAGAATTGTACAAGGCATAAGCCCATAACTCTAGGATGATTAGCTGTGCCCATGTATTGCATAGTGTAGGTTTTACTTTCTTTCTGGGTGGATGTTGATCTTGGGTGGTTTTGGTTTGATTGGATAATCGTAGTTAGAGCGTAATCATATAATTAATTAAGAATTAAATAAAATGGATAAAATATTAGTAGGATAACTAGTTCATGATTTGTCACTATAAGAAAATATATTTTTAAAGATATATTACAAAAAAAGCACAAAGTTTTTCAAAGATAATTGATTCTTGTTAATATTTCCAAATAATCAAATTAACCGGTTAAATCAACGTACGTAGCTTGCGACGTAACCGTTAGCTGTAGCTTAATACAACTTAAAACCTTACTAGGACTTACTACTAGAGATTGCAACTAGCACACTTAGCTTGGTTATATAGCGGATCTAAGTCGAGTTCTCAACTGTAGGAATTCGAAGACATACCTGACGTTCCTCCTCGGTACCAACTCATCTCTCCAGTCATTTTCCTGAGGCAAGTATAGTTTGTGTTGGTTTTACAGTTATTTTAATAATCGTTTTACTGCAAGTTTAAACCACGATGCAAACACGAAACTCTCTCGGAGAGTACTGACTGCAACTACTGTACTGATTGGGGACTGGGGGAGTAGTGTAATGAGTATGACCACATCCAAAACTGTATACTGACTGTGTTAGCTTACCCCTCATACACACGGGAATAAGCCATTTCGTATCCATATGATACAACTGTACAACCCAAGCCGGTCATATTCATTGCCTATTCAAAACATACTGTTTTACTGCTGAAAACTGGTCATTTCTAAATTGTTTAAAAGTGCATATTTCTATTATTTATTTTAACTGTTTAAAATTAGCATGAATTATACTTTGCTCCCTCCTGACTGGAGACCCAACATTTTAGGTATCACTGATGAGGCTTTGTTCCGCGATCCCAAGACGAGGAATTCGAGACTGATGAGCTGTTTGCCTAGAGTTTTCTTTTATTCATGATGTATGTAGAAAATGGTTTAAGTTGTATCTTTCATTTCATTGTAAAAGTTTAATAAAGTTTTAAATTTTCGAATGTTGAGTTGTGACAAATATAGTGTTGTTGTATGGTTACCTGCTACTGAACAGCTTACTGCTGCCGTCTCAACAACGGTGCAGGCTGGGCATGATCCGATTCGACCCAAGAAATTGGGACCGGGTCGTGACAATTAGTGATTCTTAACGACCCTTGGAGAGTGCTGCAGCAAGTGTTCAGAAGATGATGATAATTAGTGATTCTTTGAAGTGACTTAAAACTCTATTTATAGAGTTTTGAGAAAACTATCAGCTAGTTATTCTGATTGGCGCAGACAGCAATTGGCGTACCATTATCCTTCGCACGAACGGTTAACTTAACTGCATGGGACGCGTGTCATTATGTGAGAGAGATGTGTGTGGTCATGGGTGTAGAAGCATGAAAAATAGGATATTGCTTTTAGTCCTACATCGGAAAGGAGAAGAAGAAAGGGCTCATTCCATTCTATATATATAGAGCCCCCTTGCCTCCTTTGAAAAGGGCACCAAAAAAATAAATATAATAAAAAAAAGGGAGCCCGTTATCCAGGGAGCCCGTTTGGCATACAAAAAGTTGCAACAGTGCTTCTTCTTCTTTTGGATCAGCTGCAAGTTCTTCACTCGCCATTTTGGTAAGGATAAAGTTGGATTCTGAGTACTATGCGCCTTCACGGGTTAGTACAAAGAAATCTAAGGCAACACGGGCCATGCGCCCCAAACGTGCTATATCAGAAGTAAACCAGAGATGTGTACTGAAATTCATGTGCGCAGTCGAGGGTAAGCTGTACAGAGTCGACTCGGGTGCTTTAGCACCAGCAACGAGCCAACTACCAAAGTCCCCCTTCCACTAGGGTGCATTTTACGCGCTGAAACCAAGTCAGGGGGGCAATCTCTTACGGGCCAGACCCCATGCGACCCATTGAGAATGTCGAAGCTTCCAACTTGGACTCTTCCTACTATGCACCTTTGGGTGCTAAGTCGAAGAAGTCTAGGGCAGTGCGGGCTCAATAAGCCCAGTCAACTGTCCAATCTGTTGACCATCAGCGGGTACCGTTAACTGTTACACGTGACCCGGATAAAAAGTTGTACAGAACCTCCCGTGTCCAGCCCTCTGCGTTAAACGGACAGGACAGGTCCCAAAACTCTCCCTATAACGATCGAGAGCAAGTGCTTTTACTAGCCTCAGATCAGGAAGCAAATATGATACCTATGCACCCGCGCGCTCGAGATACCCGGGCCCACAAAATGGATGCAAAGGTAGATCAATCTGCTCTCGACTTGAGAGAGGTAGTCATTCACAAACGCAAGGAGAGAGAAGCAACCTTGGCGTGTGAGGAGCCCTTTCCAGGATATCACTGCACCCAAGTCGCCATCAACTACTGCTGCCATAAGACAGTGGCTCCACCACCAAGGTAGTCTATGTTCCAGCGACCGCAACCTGCTGCGCCTTTCCGACATCATCTCGGAAGCATGATGTCAATTGAAGACTTCGTAACGGCCTACTCTCAACTAGATGCATTACTCAGATGTCTCAGTTAGGCGCATTGTCTCAGCCCGACGCGTCACAATCTTTTGAGGGAGTTCATCATCAAATCTTCTTCAAACAAGAAGGTCCATAATCTGCAGTGCCAACACTCGCCAAGGAGGAGGATCGGTCAAATTCAATAGAGAGACAAACGAAATTCTCTCAAAATCATTGTTGACCACATAGGCGCTATGTGGCCAAGTTGATCCTGGCCGCAGAAGGAAGAGCCGTATGAGTCTTATGCGGCTAAGTTGATCCAGGCCACAGAATGAAGGCCCCTAGGACAACTCTGCAGCCAAGTTGATCCAGGCGGCAGAAGGAAGAGCCATATGAGCCTTATGCGGCCCAAAATAACAAAGCATGACTCAGTAATCTTTTTTTTGACTGCCTTGGGAGGCATAAGAACGCTAGAAGACAAGGGTCTGCAGGACTTATGCAGTCCAAAATGCCCCAAACTCCATGCGGCCCATCATTGCTATCTCAAACAGATTGATTCGGGCAGCAAAAGTAACCTTTCTAAAAAGGCAAGAAGTGTCATATCACCAGACATAGGGCCCACGTGCCTGAACCTAGGGCACCCGTGTCTGAGAGTTCATGCGGTCTGAGGCATGGTCCGCAGGGGTGCTATTCGGCCATGGAGACTGTGACCTGAGCTGCATGAGCCTTATGCGACCCAAAATGACAAAATATGATTGAGTAGTTCGCCAAGACTGCAGGATCTATATGGCCCAAAAGTCTCCAAACTTCATGTGGACTGGTGGCGCTGCTGGTGGGACACGTGGCTAAAGAAAATTACGACTTGAGCTGCATGAGTCTTATGCGGCCCAGCATGGCCGAGCACTAGAGGACAAAGAAGACCTATGCAATCAAAAATGCCCCAAACTCCATACGGCCCTTCATTTGCTATCTCAAATAGATTGATTCTATTTTGTGATAGGGCACGTGGCAAGTTGACCAAGTCTCAACCACCCAGATTTGTTGCAGCAAAGAAATCTCAATAAACCACCAGCTAGCAGCCAAAGATCGAGTCTTCGTGTGCTGTTACAGCCACGTGGCCATCTATGCGGCCCAAAATATGTTTTATCTCGAAATTATTATAAATAGTAGGGTACCACACCCATTCTAAGGGCTAGAAAAAAAGAGTGCATTTCCTCAAGAGTAAAGACTGTGTCCGATAGTCCAAGGAGTAAGGCAGAGTTTCTACACTTCTTCCAAGCCTCCACCGCCACCCCCAGAATCAAAACTAAACAATTGTACTTAGATTGTTTCCTAGAATTTCTTTCTAGGCTCTCTGTTGTACTTTCAAGTTTGTAATCAAATCTAGCTCCTCTTTAGTTCTTATTTTATAATGGCAAACAATGGGCAGTGTCGTGTGCAAGTTCTTCGAGATTAGTAGCATGCGCGCCACATCATCTAACTGCTTTGGATGATAATTGATTGATTAGCGCCAAATGTTGAAAGGCGTCGGGCGCTATCTGTTGTTTAGTACCATCTGCTTAATTCATTGAATACCTCACGCCAACTACGAGCGGCACGAGAGAGCTGTCAGTCATTATGACAAATCTGACACAAACTCCTCGAGCGCCACGCGTTCAGGATTTGAAACGCATTTTCCTCGACTGACGTACTGTCAGTAATAGTGATAACTATTTAGCTTCTCGAAGAAGACCGTCACTTGTCGTCCAGCGCCATCTGATGCCAGTGCCAACTAATGTCAGGCGCCATCTAATGACCAGTGCCATTTGATGATTTGAGTCTTGGCACCTTTTGTGAGTAGCGCATGGTAATGTTTGATTCATTTGGAGCTTCTACAAAACCCTTTCAAAGTTTTCAAATTTGAAAAGTTCAAAATTTGAAATACCTTGAATAAGAAGCGATCTTTTACACCATTGGCGCAGTGCAGAATCGTAACTGACCTGCTTTTTGTGTGCGGATTGTGCGACTGTTACGTATCTTTTTAGCTATAAATAGCCGACTGAAGAGAGAGGAAGAACTTTCTCAAAACTTTCTCTCTCGAATTCTTGTCTTCTTCCTCTTCCAAACTCTTGAAGCTTTCACTCAATCGAATGACGTCTAAGAGATCCACGACGAAAAAGGAAAAGAAGGTGGCTGTAGCCACATCGCGGGTGCCTTCGTTGATCGTGCCATAATATGTCATACAGTTAACGAGAACCGAGGAAGCGAATCCCACTCTGGAAGGTGAGAAACTCATCGGAGAAGATGAAGAGAACGCTCGTGCCATTCACGTATGGCACGACTAAGGCCAACATCGACCGCCTCTTTTAGAGTGTTGGTTGATGCTTTGCGCCATCTGTAAATTGCGGCACCTCTTTCAGAATATTGGCTAAAATCAATCATAAAAATGACGCCCTACACCATTTATTATGTCTTAAGCATGATGCGCCATATGAAGTTATACGTGAATTATGTGCTGACTGACTGATGCACCATCTGACTTGATATTTGTCACTCTTCATACGATAACTCAAGACTTTTCTTCATATCCTATGCCATCCATGATTGGCACAGGGTTTTTCTTTAAGAAAATAATCTTTTCAAGATTTTAACTCTGAGTTTTCTTTTGCAGGTGATATGAGAGAAGACCCTTATGCTGAGGAATTGGCTTCTGCCTTCCAGGTGTCTGAGTGTCAAGAAAACCTTTTTCATGTTGACTTTCCACAATATGATGAGCCAACTCCCAGGCAGACTGCGCCGGAGAATCAGGACTATAAAACTCTGTTGTATTTGATAAATGGTACTCCTTTTCTGTCTGAGGAAGCAAAACCGTATAAGAAACCAGTGTTCCTCTTTGGAGAAGCTATAGCTACAGACTCTTAGCCTAAGTCAAAAAAAGACCATCGAGCCTTCGTAAGAGAAAACACATTGGTATACCTTCCTGAGATGATAAGGAATCTGTCTCTATCTCGATATGTCTATGCTAGCTATCCAAGAAAGATGTCATGGGATCTGACTCTTGTCCAAGAAGCTAGAGTTGGAAGAATATGTCACAGGCATGGGGACCACAACAGAGACATCTTCCTCTATAATTCTAATCAGTATAGCACTATATACTTATTGTATCCATAATACCCATTATTATCTACCAAAGCAATCAAAGATTTAATAAGGAACTAATTTATACGATTTACCTAAGGGATACTGATAAATTCTATAAAGCACGAGCATTCGTCACTCTGAAATAGGAAGGGACAAGAAGCAATGAAAAGAAAAAGCAAGAAAAAATAGTTTAGTACAAAATACGAAGTTCAAGAATGATAGAGAAATTCCAAAAGAAGTGTCAAGGCAGTTATGGATTGAGAATCCTATCAGGTTCCATTATAGTATAGGCTCGCTCGGTACAGTAATGTAACCGAGACGATATGCTCTGACATACAAGGGCCTTCACACCTGGTATACAGGTTTGAAAATAATTGTTATCTGGAGCCTTATTTGCCAAGTCACTTTGCTCGTCAATTTCGTTATGACCAAGTGCACGTCGAAAATGCAACGATATGTCTTAAAGCTTTCGGGCACCTGATTGATGGTATCTGTGGATGGAGATGCTATAATGCTAGAGGTACACGAGCTCTATTCACCATGCCTTCTACCACTGTTGAAAACGGTCCGCGCATATTGAGTTCATACGCGTATTTTTATACTTCAGCCAACACCTTCTTTGAAGGTAATTCGCTAAATGATAGCTTCATCGGAACGCAAAAAACATTCAGTGGGGACGCGGCTACCAAAAACTTAATTGAAGCCGAGGAGAATGTTTCTGCCGAGGATCCTCTAAAAATGTGAATACGGGTCCCGTTGATGAAGTTCAGGATCCATTGAGTGGTCTTCTCAGGAAACGTAAAGAGAAATCTCCTACCAAGAAGGCTGCGAAGAAGCAAAATGTTGGGGCCTCCACCCAGTCAGTCCAAGATACCCCTCTTTCTCATGCTGCAGGAAAGAAGAAGACAAAAGAGACAACCGCCATTGAGAAGCCCAAAGTTAAGACTAGACTCCAGACACGGCAAATAGAATCTAATTTATCACTCGGCATAACTACTTCACTCAGAGGATCAACTCCATCTCCGTTCAGAAGAAAGAGTATAGAGGCTGAAGAGGAGACAAGCAGAGAATAACCTGCTCCTAAAGAAATGTAGCCTCAACTGTTTGTTCTCACTGAGACGATTGTGTCGCACACCAGAACCAGAATACTGGAGAGCGGGGGACATACATAGCCATCTACGTACATTGAAGTGAATCCCACCTCGTAATACAGTCACGGCTGTCTAGATGCATGAGGGTTTACTATAAGCCATTAGTCTCTTAGGGTCAAGAACAAGCCTAGTGTCTCAATCTCAAGCAAGCAAGTAAATATAACAAGATGGTAGATCATCAAACATACAAAGTAAGGCGTCCCAAATATTACATATTCAGATGATCATGAAGCTAGTCATACAAAATACGAAGATTAGCAAGAGTTTAAGTCATACATGATCAACCCTAGGATTTGTCAATCATGTTACAGCCCTTAGGCAGACAGGAATGTAAATTCAACACGAGCTAACACTTGTTCGGCGGCTAAACGCCTTAAAAGAATAATTTTACAATTAGAGCGGGAGAGCAAAAGAAAACCCACTCATTGCCAGGATTACGTCTGGTGTTCACCATCTGACTGAAAGGCAGGGAGATCCTCGGGAGCTACTCCAAAATCTGGCCATACAAAACCAGCTGGTCAGACCCCAGAAAGAGCAAGTGCCACAAGGAAGGCTTCACTTAAGAACTAAAACCAGCATATTAGCACATGATACATAAAGAATAACGAAAGACATGAGTTAGAGAAAATAGGGTGATAAACGATAAGATAACTAAAGGACCATTCTAGTAACCAAGTTACAACCCGTAAACCAAACAAGGATCGGGGTTGTAACCCTTCACCTGAACAGAACATAGTCTTTAACCAATTATCGATAGAGTAAAGCATAAACAAGCATGTCTTGAAATAGCTATGTACTGGATCTAGGCAAGACTAGACAAGATAGGACTCCATCCATCAATCACGGCCAAGCAATAAGTACATCTTGATACTTTAACTAACTAGGGTTATCACAAGCCTAGTTACTAACAAGATGCATCGAGATGTTCCAACAGCCACAAGCCCCGCAGTCTTAATCCAGCTTATCCAGTCACAAGTTGAGAGAGTTGGATTAGGTGACTTAGAGGTGCAACACATGACAGTGTGTTGGAAATGTGCCCTACTCGACGGCAGGCTACAAGTCCAATTAAAGCACCCAGATAACGGGACTGCCTGTAGCTGAGAAATCTCTTTATCTACTACTTTATCAATATAGTCATTATCCTAGTCAGATTCAGTACGAATCCCTGACCGTGGAAATCAGGAATTCATATCCTAGACATGATGCAAGACGAGACATGTAGCTTATACAAGCACAAATATCCACGGTGTCAAGACAAGAGTTACTTAGCAAGTCAGGGTAGCTGTCGCAACAGCATTCAAGATTATCATGTCATGTCAGGTTACTTGTTACTTGTCAAGATTACTTGTCAGGAGTGTGCCTCAACGGCCACTATCAAGATTGTACATGTCTTATCAAGTTACTTATCATGTCAAGAGTTCTTGTCAAGAGTGCGCCTCGACGGGCCACTATCCAGATTTTTATGTTGTGTTCATGTCAACATCAATACTGACAAGTCATGCTGTGCTCAACAAGTTATCGAGTCGGGTCGTCATAAGATAGGTCAAGTATAAGTTACATGCAAGATCACATGCATATACAACGAGAACATGGATAACATACATGGGGCAAGGGACAAGGGATATCATGGCAATAAGTTGCACTGGTCAAGTGGAGCCAGGGAAATGACAGGTGGCGCCAAGGGGGACAGGGGGTGCCAAAGTTAGTTCACGCCATGCTGGGGTGCGCCAGGCACTGGGGTGCGCCAGGTCAGGTTACGCCTGACTGGAGTACGCCATATCAGGTGTGCCTGACTGGAGTACGCCATATCAGGTGCGCCAGGTCAGGTTACCCCTCTCATCTCAACCCAAAATAAACTAAACCAAGCCAAGCCAAGCCAAGTCATGTTGAACCAAGTTGAACCAATCAAGTCAAGATTTAAATCAAGGCTAAGCTAAGCAAGATAAGTCAAAATGTGGGCCACTTGACAATTGTCAGAAATTCGTATACGTATCCTGAAAAATACGTAAAACGGAAAACGGGAGTGACAGGTTGTAGCATCACCTCAACTGTTATTCAAGCATTCAGCCAAAAGGAAGCTATTGTCTACGAAAGCTTGGGGTAGAAAGACTGTAGTTGCTCCCGTATTTTCTTATCCAGAATAATCTCCTGGCCAAGGGATATTGCCAATGTCTCCCGGAGGCGTTTCTTATTTACAAGGTGATGTATTTACTCTTTCTGTTCAGCAAGAGTTACTTGATGTTGATCAGGTGGCAATTTGTATTGATATATATTCTTCTCCAGAACCTCCGACTACTAGTGCTCCAGCTCCAGCTAATGTAGCATATACTCCTGGTATTGCAATTTCAGAACCATCAATCATAGGGTTCACTGTTCCTTTGTTTATAGCGACATTGGCAGTGTTTGCTGTAATTAGTTTGACATCACCATCAACTAGTGAGCCAATTCCATCTATTCCAGTGGATATTGTAATATTCCACTCCGTAAGGTACATTATGATGACTCGTTGACTCGAAGAGTTGTGTTGATCCGATAAAGTGTCGATGCGAATCGATGCAAAGCATGTCCGGTTTGAACACAATATTGACCTCGGTTGATCTGGTGTGCAGGCTACGCTTTATGCTGAATCATAAGGGATCGACTGTAAAACTCCTAAATTTCTACTATTTTTTTTATTTATTATTAAATTTGGTACTGATTTAAAATTTTGTATTGTACGTTGCATAGTCGTATTGTACGTCGTGCGCGAAAGTTCGTTTTTTTCGAATTTGCTCGACGAGTGCGAATATGTGCGAGCGTACATATTTTAGAAAAATATTTTCTATCTTTCTTTTATAGTTTCAAATAATATACATAATAATTATTCTGTTATCGTACCAAAGTTTCCAAATTATTATTTTATTTATTATTTATAAAAAATCTTTCGTAAAAATAGTTATTAATAACAAATAATATTATTCGCATATACATATATATTTCATAAATATTTATTGAGTTTATTTGTAAATAATAATGTATTTTTGAAATTATTATTATTAGTATTTTGGAAAAATATATTTTTGAAATTATTGTGGCGATTTAAACCTTGATTTAAAATTTTGGATTTATTTAAATAGTTAAATATTTAAAATTTGATTTATCCCAATTGATTTTAAACTAAAAGAATTTAATTGGATTTAAATTTGGATTTGTATTTGGATTTGGATTTGATTGATTTTAAACTAAATTATGAATTATCTAATTGGGTTTTAAATCTTCCTAATTCTTATCCAATTGGGAATTCCTACATCCTATAAATAGGCAAGTACTCATCCATGTGTTGACACAAAGTCACAGTCAACCAAATATTGACTACATTGACTAAATAATATCTGTATAAATTCAATACAACACATGACGTCTGCATTCAGTTCAGGACAGACAACAGCTCAGTTTCCGACTCTCAGTGTATTTTCGAGTCTGTACTTTTACATTTTATTGAGTCTAGAAATATGTACTCTGAGTTATGCTGAGCTCTTGGAACTTAGTCTATAAGCCTACCCAAAATCCCAAGCTCCACCAAAACAAAAATTGCCCACAAGTCCCACTTAGGACCACTCTGTGCTCTGGAGACAGAGTTCGGGCCGAACTCTGTCCCCTAGAAATCAGGAACCCTAATTTTAGGATTAGCTGGTTGCTAGCTGTCCAACGGCCAAAATTTTGAATTTTCCTACCCGAATTCTGGCCGAATTCTGCCTCTAAAAACACTATAAATAGGGCATGAATTCTCTCATTTCAATTCACTTAATCTTCTCTTCTCTTCTCTCCTACAAGCTCAATAAGCCATACCCTTCCCATCTACTAGCCACAAGCCTCCTAAGTCTCGAGTGCTCAGCATCTCTCAGTTAGGATTCTTGTGCAAGAGTCGAAGAAGTCGCTTGGACAATTCCAAGCAAATCGCCACTGCGATCCTCTGTTAGAAGTTGACGTGCTCTTCTGAAGAAAAGGCACGGGTTGTAAACTACTATTTCACAAATAGTGGATTTAATCCTGAGCTAGAGTTCTCAGGCCTGGACTAGTCCTCCACGAGGGAAACCAGGTTAAAATCGCTGTGTTTGCGTATGCTCTTCTGCTCTTCATTTATTTTCCGCACTTTACTCTGATTATTTATTGTTGGTGAAAGAGTTATTTTTAATTGGCTATTTTTCTATATAAACTCTATTCACCCCCCTCTAGAGTTGCCAAACTGTTCTTCAATTGGTATCAGAGCTCTGTTCTCTTTACAAGGACTAACATCCTAAGAGCTGATCCATGGCAACCACACAATCCTTGATTTCCAATCATGGTGAAGGTCAGTCCACTCATAGGCCTCCCCTATTTGATGGGACTAACTACACATATTGGAAAACAAGGATGAGCTTCTATCTTAAGTCTCTAGACTTTGACCTGTGGACTGTCGTCACTGACGGTTACAAAAAGCCCGCCAGAATAGTTGTCGATGGTGACCTCATTGAGAAACCACACGACAAATATTCTGTCGAGGAGAATAAACAGGCAAGTCTAGATGCTAGGGCTATTAATGCTTTATTCTGTGCTATAGACAGGAATGAGTTCAACAGGGTCTCTACATGCACCACTGCTCATGAAGTATGGAGACTTCTAGAAGTGACGCATGAAGGAACCACACAGGTCAAGGAATCTAAAATAAGCCGTCTCACTCAAGAATACGAAGCTTTCAAGATGAAGCCAAGTGAGACGATCACTCAAATGATCACAAGATTCCTCGACATCATCAATCCTCTATCTTCGCTTGGAAAGCAGTACTCAAACCACGAGAAGATTCGTAAGCTGCTCAGAGGGCTACCAAAGATTTGGAACCCTAAGGTGACAGCCATCATAGAAGGAAACGATCTCACAACAATGTCAATGGAGACCTTGATGGGTAAGCTTATGACTCACGAGCTTGACCTCAAGGACTTCGAAGAGCCTGCTCCGAAGACCAGGGAGATCGCACTTAAAGCTCATCAACGAAGAGCTAATCATGATGAGACCGAAGAAGATAATTCTGATGATGAAGACCAAGCTCTCATGGTTCGCAACTTCAGGAAATTCCTTCGCTTCAATCGAAGGAAGAAGGAATCTCAAGAAGACGATGAAGAAGAACCAACTTGTTACGGTTGCAAGAAAACTGGACATGTCCGAAAAGACTGCCCATTCCTGAAGAAGAGCAACCGATATGAGAAGCCATACAAAAGGAACTCATCAAAGAAATATGCCAACACAGGCATTTGGCATGAAAGTGAAGCGAGTGACTCTGAGGAAGAAAAGGACTCTCCTCAAGATACAGCAAATGTGTGCCTGATGGCAACTTCCAACAAGGTATCTAACGAAACTCTGGATGACTTCTCTTTTGATGAACTTGGCGATGCTTTCACTGATTTACTCGATGATCATAAAAAGGTCATCGGTAAATATAAACATGCCAAGGACAAAATCAAAAGTCTAGAAGATGAGATACAAAGAATTTCTTTACTTCTTGATAATGTTAGAAACACATCACCCACAAATGACACTGATGAAGCATCCAAGCTTAAATTAAGCTTACATGATGCTGAAGCACGTATTGAGCAACAAACTCAAGAAATCACTACTCTCAACACGTTGCTTGCTGAAGAAAAGAGTAGACACAAGATTTCCATGACTAAGATTTATGGCTTAAATATTAAGGTTGATGAACTGCAAGCTGTTTCTAAAAGATTAGAAACCAAATTGGGTAAACAGGTTGTTCAACCTCAAACTCAATCACATGGGCACAACACCACTCATGCTAGTCAACCACGTCAATCTCATGCAGCACATAACCATGCATTTATATACACAAACTTTCACAAACCACGTGCACGTAAGAACAATTCTCACTCAGTACACACTCATCATGCACAAAGACACAATCAACATCACTCCACACATAAAAAGCATCATGCCATGCCATATAGACAAAATCATCATGCAATGCCATATAGACAAGATCCTCATATACCATATAGACAAAATCATCATGCCATGCCATCTAGACAATATCAGCATGTCACACATCATAGACAATACCATCATTCTATGCCTCATAGACACCATCAACATGCCACTCATTCCATGCATAATCATCTTCATCATGCTAACTCTTCACATCATGTCCATCCTCATCCTGTTGCTTATAGATATTATTCTCATGCTCCTAGTATAAATAAGAATGCTATCTGTACTTATTGTGGATTACATGGACACATCTCACCACAGTGCAGAGTTAGAAGACTTGTAGATAAAAGGATATATGCTTGGTTCCCAAAGACTAACTTTTCAGGACCCTCAAGAATTCGGGTACCAAAGGTCACATCTACTCTTGATGTAGGTGGACCTTCCCTCATCAACTGAAAGTAAGTGGATTCTCGATAGTGGATGCTCGCGACATATGACGGGAGACGCAAATCTTTTTGCATCACTATCGATGAAGAGAGAAGGATATATATCCTTCGGTAACAATCTCAAAGGGCACATTATAGGTAATGGTATCATTGATCATCCTCCTTCTCCTGTAATAAAGGATGTCTGCCTAGTGACCGAGTTAAAGCATAACCTGCTCAGCATTAGTCATCTTGCTGATCATGGATATGATATTAACTTTGGACAAAACAGTTGCTACATCTATGATAGGTCAACAGGAGACATTGCTTTTGAAGAGAAAAGAGAGGACAACATCTACATTTTCTATCTTTCTATAAATACTAACAATGCAGGTAGATGTTTATATGCCCACAAAGACGAACGACTACTTTGGCACCAGCGTCTTGGTCATGCCAACATGGATGCTATATCCAGGCTTTCTACCAAGAAGCTAGTGAGAGGATTACCTGACATCACATTCAAAAAGGACACGGTATGTGCCGAATGTGAACTAAACAAGGCAACTAAATCCTCATTTCATTCTATCAACTCTGTAAGTACTACTAGACCCTTGCAACTACTTCATATGGATTTATTTGGTCCTAGTAGAATAGCTAGCCTTGGAGGCAAACTTTATGCATTTGTTATTGTTGATGATTTTTCGAGATTTACATGGGTTTTCTTTCTCGCTAATAAGAGCGATGCTATCTCTGCTTTCAAAATTTTTGTAAAGAAAGTTCAAAACGAAAAAGGCTACATGATTACTCGAATCCGAAGTGATCATGGAGGCGAATTCGTAAATTATGATTTTGAAAGTTTTTGTAATGCAAATGGTTTTGATCATGAATTTTCTTGTCCTAGAACTCCTCAACAAAATGGTGTTGTGGAGCGGAAGAATAGGACTCTTGGCGATATGGCTAGAGTCATGTTGAATAAATTTTCTCTTCCGAAATATTTTTGGGCAGAGGCTGTAAGTACAGCATGCCACATTTTGAATAGGGTGCTTATTCGTCCCATTACGAAGAAAATACCCTATGAGCTTTGGTTTGGGAGAACCCCCAATGTTTCTTATTTTAAAGTTTTTGGCTGTAGATGTTTTATCCTTAACACCAAAGACAACTTAGGCAAATTTGATGCCAAAGCTGACGATGGTATCTTTCTTGGTTATGCCGCCAAGAGTAAGGGATATAGAGTTTTCAATAAACGCTCACTTATTGTGGAAGAGTCAACAAATGTGACTTTTGATGAAGACAACAGTGCAGCAAGTACTCTTGATGATGACGTTGAGCCATCAACTTCTACTCCAATAAATACTTCAACCGAAACTAATTCTCTGGAGGGTTTGCCTAAGAAATTCTCTTTCAAACCTTCTCATCCAAAAAATTTAGTTATAGGAGAAGTTTCACGTGGAGTAACTACTAGATCATCACTAAGAGACTCCGTTGCTAGCACTGCCTTCATTTCACAAGTAGAGCCTAAAAACATTTCTGAAGCTTTTAATGATGAATTTTGGATTTCTGCTATGCAAGAAAAACTCAACCAATTCGAGAGAAGCCAAGTATGGGAACTCGTTCCTAGACCGGTTAATCACTCAATAATTGGTACTAAATGGGTTTTTAGAAACAAAGTAAATGAAGATGGTTCAGTCACACGCAACAAAGCTCGTCTAGTAGCTCAAGGATACAACCAAGAGGAAGGTATCGACTACGATGAGACGTATGCTCCTGTTGCTAGACTAGAATCCATTCGGATGCTTTATGCTTTTGCTAATTTTCAAAACTTTAAATTATTTCAAATGGATGTGAAAAGTGCTTTCCTGAATGGTTTTATTAAGGAGGAAGTTTATGTGAAACAACCCCCTGGCTTTGAAAATCACAAATTTCTCGACCACGTGTTCAAGCTGAAGAAAGTGCTTTATGGTCTTAAACAAGCCCCCAGAGCTTGGTATGAAAGGCTAAGCAGTTTCTTGCTTGAGAAAGGTTTTTCAAAAGGGAAAATTGACACTACACTGTTTATAAAATCTTTCAAAGACACTATTTTATTAATTCAGATTTATGTTGATGATATTATTTTTGGGTCTACTGATGAAACTCTTTGTCAAGAATTTGCCAAGTGTATGCAGACGGAATTTGAGATGAGCATGATGGGAGAGCTCAACTACTTTCTTGGTCTGCAAGTAAAACAACTGGCTAATGGAACTTTCATCTGTCAATCGAAGTATACCAAGGACATGCTGAAGAAGTTCGATCTTGACAACATCAAACCAATCAGCACTCCAATGGCTACTTCAACCAAACTCGAACCAGATGAGAGCGGCAAACCTGTTGATCAACGTAAGTATCGAGGTATGATAGGCAGCTTACTTTATTTAACTGCTAGTCGCCCCGATATCATGTTTAGTGTTTGCCTATGTGCTAGATATCAAGCAAATCCTAAGGAATCTCACATGACCGCGGTTAAGCGTATCTTTCGATACCTTAAGGGTACGGTTACAGTGGGCCTATGGTATCCCAAGTCAACATCATTTGACCTCATCGGTTACTCTGATGCTGACTTTGCTGGATGCAAGGTCGACCGTAAAAGTACGAGCGGCACGTGTCATTTATTAGGAAAGGCTTTAGTCTCATGGTTTAGCAAGAAGCAGAACTCTGTCGCACTATCCACAACAGAAGCTGAATACATAGCAGCTGGGCGTTGTTGTGCACAAATTCTGTGGATGAAGCAAACCCTTGAAGACTATAAGTTATCTTTCATGCATATTCCTATATTCTGTGACAATACTAGTGCAATCAATTTGACTAAGAACCCTGTCTGCCACTCACGCACTAAACACATTGAGATCAGACACCACTTTTTGCGTAATCATCAGCAAAATGGCACGATTAACTTAGAATTTATTGACACTGATCATCAGCTGGCAGATTTCTTTACTAAGCCACTATCCGAAGAGCGCTTCAATTTTCTTTGTCGTGAACTTGGAATTTTAGATGAAGCAGTTATAAATTGAAACTCACCTGCGTAAATATCGAGTATATTGTGATTCCTTTTCGAAGAATTTGGTATGGGTACAAGCCGAAAGGGTCCTTCTGACAACAAGGCGTAAAAGCCTAAGCGACACGGTGCACTAGTCCTCAGGACTACCGCTAGCTGGGATCCGGCCCCTACAGCTAACCCATGGCAAATTTAGACTATTGAACCACAGTATATGTCCTTATTTATTATATGGCTCGTTTTCGATTTAATATTGCCTAATTGAGATTTTCTAAAGTTCATTCTGTTTTCTGGGTACCTCTCTATCTATTTTTTTAAATTCAACACTCTTTGTTGACCTCAACTACCTTTTGTTTAACTCTTAAACATTTTCTTCATGTTCTTTGCCTGTTTTCAGTTCTGGACCATTGACCCAGAACTCGGGCCGAACTCTGCCCCTATCAGAGTTCGGGCCGAGTTCGGTTCTTAGGTTCCAGGATCGGGATCTGGCTCTGCCGTTGGATCAATTCTAATCCAATGGTCAATATTTCACCCGACCAAAGACCAAGCCCTACTTTATTTCGGGATTCCCTCTCTTTCCTCCCATATTTCCTTCTTCTCCACCTCCTCCATCTTCTTCCTTCCAAACCCTAACCCTAGTTCTTGATATAGAGGACTCTATTTCTTCTCAAAATCAAGGGAAAGGAGTTTTTCAACATTCTCTTCAACTGTTTGGTATTCTTTTCAGGTATATCTCTCTTTTTCTATCATTTCCAAGTTCTCCTCTTTTATTTCAAATGGCATCTCGCTTGTCCAAACGAGGGAGAAGGACTCGACATGAGGGTGCTTCCTCTTCGGTTCCTCCTCCTCCGATTGAACAAGTAGTTGAACAACACCCCATTCATCCGTTGTTCAATCCGCCGCGTCCCGATGACCCTAACACTTACGACGATCGTTTATTTGTATCGCTAGAAGCCTCTAATGAATGGTTTAGCGATTTTAGAACTCGTCCGGTGTTTGGGGGCCATCCCATAATTTTCACTATATTTTCTCAATATGAGTCATTATTCCGTGATCTTTGTTTGGATGAACTTGTTGCTTCAAATTCTGTTATCTACCATAGTGCAATTCAAATGTTCTACTGTAATCTGACTCACGATGCAACCCACATCTATTCCCGGGTTGCTGGCATTAACATTGCCTTCAATGATTCTGAGTTGGGAGACTTTCTTGCTCTCCCGAATCTTGATATGTGGGACAAGCTTGTGGAAGCACGTCAACTTCAATTTGTTGGCGATACTTCCCTTGAAGGATTCAAGGAGGATTTATGTGCTCCTAACGTAAGTCCTTGCAAGCTAAAGGCCAAGCATCTCACCTCCTACTTTTATGAACTTCATCGCATCGTGTTCAATACTATATTGCCCAAGGCTGGCTCAACAGATGAAGTCACTTATCTTGAGATCTCTACCTTATATCATCTCCACTATCGTATTCCATTCAACTTTCCACGGACTATGATGGATTGGATGATCAACTGTCGGAAGAAACTAAGAGCTTTGGTTTATCCTCTCTATCTTCCTTTAGTCTTTCGTGCTTTCATCATTCCTATCCATGATTGTCCGTTCCTGCCTGCACCTGCCTTTCTATCCAAAGCACGACGCCTTCAGCCTGTCGCTGCTTCTGAGTCATCTGAGCACTCTGCTGATGAGGAGCCTGACGCCCCTCCTCTTGGTCAGGATGCACCTCCTCCTCCTGCCACTCTTGAGTCTCTTCAGACTATGCTTCGCGATCGCTTTGCTATTGAGGA
Source organism: Iris pallida (assembly GCA_029216955.1). Taxonomy (NCBI): domain Eukaryota; kingdom Viridiplantae; phylum Streptophyta; class Magnoliopsida; order Asparagales; family Iridaceae; genus Iris; species Iris pallida. The sequence goes on from JANAVB010019501.1 coordinate 100,557, forward strand.
TGATCGCTGGACGCAACAGGATTACCGTACCACCTTGCAGATCAGTGCCCTTGGGAACTCTCTGCATGATATGCGGTATTTGCTTGCTCGTCATCCTGATCTGCATGTGCCTATTGAGCGGGATCCAGATCGCGCGGGTCATCGTATAGACGATCCGTGGGTCATGAGGTATATGGATCCTGATGATGCTTTTGTGGACCCTCGTCGCTCATTCCATGGTCCTTCAGATGTTCCAGGACCTTCTCGTGCTCCATGATGGAGACTGGCTTGATATGCTGCTGCCACTGCTGATGGTCTTAGTTGCCTTTTGATTTTAGTTATTTTAGTTTGTTATGGATTTATGTACTAGTTTTATGTCTTCAAACCCTGATGATGTGCTGGTTGGTGGATAACATTTTATGCTATTTTTCGTAGTTCTACTTTATGACAGTGACTTGTTTTATTAGTATTATACTGTTTCTTCTCTGCTTGGTGTGGTTGGATTACTTTTCATTGTCTTTACTGCTATTCCCATGCTTTTCCTTATGCAGTCTATATATTGCTAACTGCCAAAAGGGGGAGAAATATGTATATTTGTGTGCTTGTGTTTGCTTTTGGGAAAATATTTTTATCAGGCCACAGGTTCTATACATTATTTACGGGGGAGAGCTATTGATTCCAGCTCGGCACCGTTCACTGATTACGGGGGAGCTATCTTATTCTAGCTCGGCATTGTTTATGGGGGAGCTGTGTTTTAACCAACTGTGTCCAGGTACGAATATTGAAATATACATTTATTATTTTGTCAATTATCAATATGGGGGAGATTGTTGACACAAAGTCACAGTCAACCAAATATTGACTACATTGACTAAATAATATCTGTATAAATTCAATACGACGCACGACGTCTGCATTCAGTTCAGGACAGACAACAGCTCAGTTTTCGACTCTCAGTGTATTTTCGAGTTTGTACTTTTACATTTTATTGAGTCTACAAATATGTACTCTGAGTTATGCTGAGCTCTTGGAACTTAGTCTATAAGCCTACCCAAAATCCCAAGCTCCACCAAAACAAAAATTGCCCACAAGTCCCACTTAGGACCACTCTGTGCTCTAGAGACAGAGTTCGGGCCGAACTCTGCCTCCACACAGAGTTCGGGCCGAACTCTGTCCCCTAGAAATCAGGAACCCTAATTTTAGGATTAGCTGGTTGCTAGCTGTCCAACGGCCAAATTTTTGAATTTTTCTACCCGAATTCTGGCCGAATTCTGCCTCTAAAAACACTATAAATAGGGCATGAATTCTCTCATTTCAATTCACTCAATCTTCTCTTCTCTTCTCTCCTACAAGCTCAATAAGCCATACCCTTCCCATCTACTAGCCACAAGCCTCCTAAGTCTCGAGTGCTCAGTATCTCTCAGTTAGGATTCTTGTGCAAGAGTCGAAGAAGTCGCTTGGACAATTCCAAGCAAATCGCCACTGCGATCCTCTGTTAGAAGTTGACGTGCTCTTCTGAAGAAAAGGCACGGGTTGTAAACTACTATTTCACAAATAGTGGATTTAATCCTGAGCTAGAGTTCTCAGGCCTGGACTAGTCCTCCACGAGGGAAACCAGGTTAAAATCGCTGTGTTTGCGTATGCTCTTCTGCTCTTCATTTATTTTCCGCACTTTACTCTGATTATTTATTGTTGGTGAAAGAGTTATTTTTAATTGGCTATTTTTCTATATAAACTCTATTCACCCCCCTCTAGAGTTGCCAAACTGTTCTTCACCATGTATTTCTATTCTCCAAATTCTACCACAAACGTGCGTGCACCGTGTCCGTGTTCCCCGTCCAATTCTTATTCCACCCTTTACAAATACATTCATCTCCCCGTGTCGACAACTCCGACACGATATATCAAATCCTAAAACCAAACCCTAACCTAGCCGGAATCTCGCTGTCCTCCACCCCGCTCACCCCGCTGCTAGCAACTCCGCTCCTTTCGACCCGACACCGCTTCCTGCAACCAACACAAACTAGTCCTTGTCCTCGGCCAGAACATCACTACCCCCGTCATCATCACCACAGCCCCACACCCGACATGTACGACCTACCACCACCAGAACAGCCACCATCTTTGTCGAGGCCTTCCACCACACCCAAACCCAACCAACCACTAACCCATCACCACCGCCACCGCGAACGATCGCCACCGCGACCGGCCGCCCGCCCCAAACTATTACCAAACTAAAAACTAAATATCGAAACCACCCTTACCTCCGCCGCAACGTGTAGCCCGTGCCACCGCCGGCCAGGACCTCCCCGTGCGCCGCACTCGCAGAGGAGCCACCGCCCGCATCCTCACCACCGTCGGCGAGCCCTCCGCTCCACTCCAGGCCGCTCGACCGCCTCTTCCGGCGCAGCACCCCTTTGCTTCGGCCGCCGCAAAACCCTCTTCCCTTCTTCCCCGACCGAGTCCGACCTAGCCGCCTCCTTCGATTTTTCCTCCGCCCACTCCTTCTCCCTGGCCGCTCTCCACCTGAGACCTCCTCGCCGCCGCTCCCCGTTCTTCGCCGCCGCGTCGAAGCCCCCGGTGCCCACCTCCGATCGGCAGGCCGAGCACACTATCGCCGCGCCTGAGCCTCCACACTTGTCTGTCCTCCTCCTCTTTCTCCGGTCGTCGTCCGCCACCGTCATCCACCTGACGCCGGCTACTCCACCCTCTCTCTCCCCGCCCCCTCTCTCTCTCTCTCTTTGTCATTCCCTCTCCTTCCTCACTCTTCCATAAAGATAGATGATAGTCTCTTTCTCGAACAGAGAGAGACAGCTCTCTCTAAATGGAAAAGAGGGCCAGCTGGGCTGTTATTAAGATTATTATTATTATTTTAATACTACTACGGTTACTGTTATTATTAGTAAATAAGTTTATATAAATTGTTTATATTATTAGTATTTAGGTTGTCAATGTATTATTATTATTATTATTATTATTATCATTATTACTATTATTATTATTATTATTATTATTATTATTATTATTATTATTAAAACTGTTATCAGTATATTATTTCAGTTTATGATTATTACTGTTATTAATAATTTTATTAATATTACTGTAATTAATTATTTTACTAATATTATTAATTATTAATATTACTGTTATTATTATTTTAATTAATTGGGGAGTCAACAGCAGTCCATAGTTATTATTGTTAATATTATTATTACTATTATTGTTATTGTTTTTTCTGTTTGTTTGTTAAATTATTTATTTGTCAAAATTAGGAATTAGATTGTTTATAGTTTTTCTAGATATTCTTAAAGACAAATCTTTATCTAAATACTGTACTTTGTCAATCAATAGGATTTAGTCCAAATAATTTTCTAGATTTTAAATATTGTCTAAAATCTTTTTGTACAAAAATTTTGCCTAAAAGACTTTTGATTTTTCAAGTATTTTCCTTATATTTATACGTATTTTTACCTAACACTATTTTGGATAATAAAGTATAATTTTAAAAGATTATAAACATTTTTTTATCTAAATTCGTATATGTATTATTTCTCCAAATTCCCTCGATTATCATTCTGTCCATGACTAAACCCATTCTCATATTCCCTCGCCAATATGTCCTTCCTCCTGTCGACCCTAACCAAATTGACCGTCATGGACCCGATGGAACTGTTCGTGCCACTATCAGAGGTCACCTTGTGTAGTTGTTACCCGAAGTTGCAGTTCGTGCCACACTGATCATTGCAGCACACCAGGCGTACTACCAGGCAAGACACCTTGCCATTAGCTGTTTATTTATTTTAGCTCATATTTTATGCATTATTTATTTTTTTTATGCAAAATAAACTGTGATACATGGCATAACCTGTTAGAACTTACTGTTCATTTATATTTCCTGCTGTGTATTATTTTTCTTACACATTAAACCTAGATTTAAAGGACCACCTTGTGTGTTGCATTCATTGGCCTTGACACGTTGTAACACGAAGTTGCGTGTCGCATGTAGAACACGGACATACGTGACTGGCTGGCCACCAGTGCGTATAAGCTGTGCGATAGAAATAACCGCTAATAGAGGTTGCATGCTTAGTTTGACTTAGCGGTTATAGAAGTTCTGTGTTGTGGATACAACACAGTAGGCATTGGGCGGGGAGGACAATTCCTTAGCGTATGGGCTTCGATGCACTTCTCCTTTTGTAACCCGTGAGCACCGCCGGAGACGCGGGTCAGATTACCCATGATTACTGACGGCCACTGGCGATTCTGTGGAACGTCATGCCCTTATTGATGGGGCCTCTGGTGCCCAAAGGGGGACTACGCCGATCCTATTTAGCCAGGGCCCATGCGTAGGAATGATTGTTCTTAACTACATTTCACTTAGAACGGTTAGGCACCTTTATCCATTAGGTACGAATATTTTTGGTTTGGGTACTTGTATCTGACCGTGGCTTAGAACAATAACTTATCGCGGATTAGTTCGTCACATCTTGTCCTTGTTTGGTTGTAGATGTGACTTACTACTTTGATGAGAAGGTATTGAACCTTGTTGGGGTCCGGATACCATATTGGATTCATGGCATGAAAAGATACGCACCGTGAATTAGTTTACCATCTCCTGTCCTTGTTTGGTTGGAGGGATGGTATGCTCGTTCAATAGGTGCGTATTGGACCATGTTATAATTCAATTAACTTATTTATTTGAGCAATATTTATTCAGTTTATATGGCATGATATTATGTATCTTGTTACGTCCCTCTGAGGACCTGGTTATCTCTCCAGGTGTGTGCTATTGTCTTTCGCAGGTGCTCTAGCTCTAGCCGTGACCATCTCCATTTCTTCGAGGATGATTGCACTTGGATCGTCTTCGCTTCGCTCGCCAAAAGCATTTATTCTATCATGTATTTTTCTTTTACTTGTTGGTAGTAGATTTGTCTCCGTCCAACATATTGTATCAAGACAAATTCATTATCTTTATATGATGTCTTTTATTCATTTATTTTGTGTGGATGAGATTAGTTATGGTTCTACTGCATTTTACAGCTTACGTATATTTATTATACGGCTGGCATGTCTACGTTCCTAATCCTACGTATTTTGGGACTGGGGCATTACATATTTTTGTGATGGCCCATGCAGGTCGAGATAAATTGTTTGGTTACTTTAACATACCAAGCAAGCCTGCGAATAGGATTAGAAGTCTAGGATCTCATGCACATACTTGACCTTTTTCCTCGATTCCATATTCGATCGACTCATCGATTGCATCTTGCTTGATTCCTCCTATCATTAATCTTCACTTCGTGCTTGCTAGAGATTGACTCTACTAGTTAGATGTCCCAAACACCCTTAGCTTAATTCTTTAAGTTGGATAGAATACCCCACGACCTGACACACCATTGACTATTAAGGGAATACAAATAGTATTATCTAGACCATAGAGACTAGAGAAATTTAACCCATTTGGTCAACCAAGCCATGGTCAATAAACCGTAGAATGATGGTATAGGAATAAACAAGACTTAGATCCTTATGACTCATAGACTATTCATATTTATTTTATTTCATCTACCATCGTGCCTATATTTTTACTATCTCGACTAATGATGCTAATGTAGCCCAGTTTTTGCAAGCTTATTCTTTTATCGAGCTTGATCATGACATATTTTATTGGGTGCGTACCCACTAATATATTGTCTAATCAGAACCGGTGCATGATGGTCTGATCAACCGAGTGTACTTTGGTTCGTCTTTGTCTATTATTCTACGTGGATGGAACATAATTAAACTTGTCCTCTAGAATTCCATCCACGACTGCCTTGCCAATTCCTTTAAAATTATTCGATCGTCTTTGAATCACGTATTCATATTCGATAACGTCTTCTTCGAACCCTATATTGCTTTCGCCTTCACCTATTTTAGAAGGACGAAAGCATTATACTAGAACTTCCTCTAACTATCCTATCACCATTACCACTCAATTAACTATATCTTTGTCTTGACCTACTCGACCTTTCCCTCGACCCCAAATCTACAAGCTTCATTTTCTAATCACTTAAATTTAAGAAGTGATTACAATCGTCTCATAATCATATCCTCAACCAAGACTACGACCATATAAACTTCTTTAAGGAACCCTTCTATCTACTGTTGTGCCTTCTCACCCCCTACTAATTCTTAATTTCGAGGACGAAATTCTTTTAAGTTGGGTAGGATGTAAAACCCCTAAATTTCTACTATTTTTTATTTATTATTAAATTTGGTACCGATTTAAAATTTTGTATTGTACGTCGCATAGTCGTATTGTACGTCGTGTGCGAAAGTTCCTTTTTTTTCGAATTTGCTCGACGAGTGCGAATATGTGCGAGCGTACATATTTTAGAAAGATATTTTCTATCTTACTTTTATAGTTTCAAATAATATACATAATAATTATTCTGTTATCGTACCAAAGTTTCCAAATTATTATTTTATTTATTATTTATAAAAAATCTTTCGTAAAAATAGTTATTAATAAGAAATAATATTATTCGCATATACATATATATTTCATAAATATTTATTGAGTTTATTTGTAAATAATAATGTATTTTTGAAATTATTATTATTAGTATTTTGGAAAAATATATTTTTGAAATTATTGTGGCGATTTAAACCTTGATTTAAAATTTTAGATTTATTTAAATAGTTAAATATTTGAAATTTGATTTATCCCAATTGATTTTAAACTAAAAGAATTTAATTGGATTTAAATTTGGATTTATATTTGGATTTGGATTTGATTGATTTTAAACTAAATTACGAATTATCTAATTAGGTTTTAAATCTTCCTAATTCTTATCCAATTGGGAATTTCCACATCCTATAAATAGGCAGGTACTCATCCATGTATTTCTATTCTCCAAATTCCACCACAAACGTGCGTGCACCGTGTCCGTGTTCCCCATCCAATTCTTATTCCACCCTTCACAAATACATTCATTTCCCCGTGTCGACAACTCCGACACGATATATCAAATCCTAAAACCTAACCCTAACCTAGCCGGAATCCTGTTGTCCTCCACCTCGCTCACCCCGCTGCTAGCAACTCCGCCCCTTTCTACCCGACACCGCTTCCTGCAACCAACACAAACCAGCCCCTGTCCCCGGCCAGAACAGCACTACCCCCGTCGTCATCACCACAGCCACACACCTGACACCTTCGACCTACAACCACCAGAACAGCCACCATCTTTGTCGAGCCCTTCCACCACACCCAAACCCGACCAACCACTAACCCATCACCACCGCCACCGCAACCGGCCGCCCGCCCCAAACCATTACCAAACTAAAAACCAAAGATCGAAACCACCCTTACCTCATCTGCAGCGCGCAGCCCGTGCCACCGTCGGCCAGGTCCTTCCCGTGCACCGTACTCGCAGAGGAGCCGTCGCCCGTGTCCTCACCACTGTCGGCGACCCCTCCGCTCCACTCCAGGCCGCACCACCGCCTCTTCTGGCACGGCACCCTTTTGCTTCGGCCGCCGCAAAACCCTCTTCCCTTCTCCCCCGATCGAGTCCGACCTAGCCGCCTCCCTCGATTTTTCCTCCGCCCACTCCTCCCTGGCCGCTCTCCACCTGAGACCTCCTCGCCGCCGCTCCCCGTTCTTCATCGCCGCGTTGAAGCCCCCGGCGCCCACCTCCGATCGGCAGGCCGAGCACACCATCGCCGCGCACGAGCCTCCACACTCGTCTGTCCTCCTCCTCCTTCTCCGGTCGCTATCCGCCACCGTCATCCACCTGACGCCGGCAACTCCGCCCTCTCTCTCTCCCCTCTCCCTCCCTCTCTCTGTGTCATTCCCTCTCCTTCCTCTCTCTTCCATAAAGATAGCTGATAGTCTCTTTCTCGAACAGAGAGAGACAGCTCTCTCTAAATGGAAAAGAGGGCCAACTAGGCTGTTATTAAGATTATTATTATTATTTTAATACTACTGCGGTTACTGTTTTTATTAGTAAATAAGTTTATATAAATTGTTTATATTATTAGTATTTTGGTTGTCAATGTATTATTATTATTATTATTATTATTATTATTATTATTATTATTAAAACTGTATTCAGTATATTATTTCAGTTTATGATTATTACTGTTATTAATTATTTTATTAATATTACTGTTATTAATTATTTTACTAATATTATTAATTATTAATATTAATGTTATTATTATTTTAATTAATTGGGAAGTCAACAGCAGTCCATAGTTATTATTGTTAATATTATTATTACTATTATTGTTATTGTTTTTTTCTTTTGTTTGTTAAATTATTTATTTGTCAAAATTAGGAATTAGATTATTTATAGTGTTTCTAGATATTCTTAAAGACAAATTTTTATCTAAATACTGTACTTTGTCAAACAATAGGATTTAGTCCAAATAATTTTCTAGATTTTAAATATTGTCTAAAATCTTTTTGTACAAAATTTTTGCCTAAAAGACTTTTGATTTTTCAAGTATTTTCCTTATATTTGTACGTATTTTTACCTAACACTATTTTGGATAATAAAGTATAATTTTAAAAGATTATGAACATTTTTTTTATCTAAATTCGTATATGTATTATTTATCCAAATTCCCTCGATTATCATTCCGTCCATGACTAAACCCATTCTCATATTCCCTCGCCAATATGTCCTTCCTCCTGTCGACCCTAACCAAATTGACCGTCATGGACCCGATGGAACTGTCCGTGCCACTGTCAGAGGTCACCTTGTGTAGTTGTTATCCGAAGTTGCAGTTCGTGCCACACTGATCATTGCAGCACACCAGGCGTACTACCAGGCAAGACACCTTGCCATTAGCTGTTTATTTATTTTAGCTCATATTTTATGCATTATTTATTTTCTTTATGCAAAATAAACTGTGATACATGGCATAACCTGTTAGAACTTACTGTTCATTTATATTTCCTGCTGTGTATTATTTTTCTTACACATTAAACCTAGATTTAAGGGACCACCTTGTGTGTTACATTCATTGGCCTTGACACGTTGTAACACGAAGTTGCATGTCGCATGTAGAACACGGACATACGTGACTGGCTGGCCACCAGTGCGTATAAGCTGTGCGATAGGAATAACCGCTAATAGAGGTTGCATGCTTAGTTTGACTTAGCGGTTATAGAGGTTTTGTGTTGTGGATATAACATAGTAGGCATTGGGCGGGGAGGACAATTCCTTAGTGTATGGGCTTCGATGCACTTTCCCTTTTGTAACCCGTGAGCTCCGCCGGAGACGCGGGTCAGATTACCCATGATTACTGACGGCCACTGGCGATTCTGCGGAACGTCATGCTCTTACTGATGGGGCCTCTTGTGCCCAAGGGGGGACTACGTCGATCCTATTTTGCCAGGGCCCATGCGTAGGAAGGATTGTTCTTAACTATATTTCACTTAGAACGGTTAGGCACCTTTATCCGTTAGGTATGAGTACTTTTGGTTTGGGTACTTGTATCTGACCGTGGCTTGGAACAATAACTTGTCACGAATTAGTTCGTCACATCTTGTCCTTGTTTGGTTGTAGGTGTGACTTACTACTTCGATGAGAAGGTATTAAACCTTGTTGGGGTCCGGATACCATATTGGAATCATGGCATGGAAAGATACGTCACCGTGAATTAGTTTACCATCTCCTGTCCTTGTTTGGTTGGGGGGATGGTACGCTCGTTCAATATGTGCGTATTGGACCATGTTATAATTCAATTGACTTATTTATTTGAGCAATATTTATTCAGTTTATATGGCATGATATTATGTGTCTTGTTACGTCCCTCTGAGGACCTGGTTATCTCTCCAGGTGTGTGCTATTGTCTTTTGCAGGTGCTCAAGCTCTAGCCGTGACCATCTCCATTTCTTCGAGGATGATTGCACTTGGATCGTCTTCGCTTCGCTCGCCAAAATCATTTATTCTATTATGTATTTTTCCTTTACTTGTTGGTAGTAGATTTGTCTCCGCCCAACATATTGTATCAAGACAAATTCATTATCTTTATATGATATCTTTTATTCATTTATTTTGTGTGGATGAGATTAGTTATGGTTCTACTGCATTTTACAGCTTACGTATATTTATTATACAGCTGGCATGTCTACGTTCCTAGTCCTACGTATTTTGGGACTGGGGCGTTACATCGATATTTTGTTTTATTCGATAAAGTGTCCGCAAAACCAAATCATCGCCTTGCATCAAACTAAGACATGAGCACGGTAGGCCAAATCGGTCGAATAGCTCCACGGAATGCTAAGTCAGAAGAGTTAGATGTGCAACCAAGTTATGGAATCGAGCCGCATCAGCTCGACGAAACGACCAGGCATATCGACTTAAGGTGGGCGGGTTCTTGACTCTCTCTCCCTACTACTTTACTTCCAATAAAATGTATCCTTGCATGCGTAAGTTGCTATCATGTTAGGGAGCGTGGCTCGAACGATTAAAGGTCTTAGTGTGAGTCGAACATTAAGAATAGAACATTGAATAATTAAAGCAATACGCATCAAGTGTACGGGTCGCAGTAGGGCGATGATGGTAGAATATCGAAAAGAAATATCGAGATGTGCATCACGTGCACGACTCCGAGAACATTAAATACTAGGCCTAGAATATTGATTATGGCGTTGAGCATGCCCTTGCGCACGAAAGCTACGAAATGACTAAGTATGCAAAATAGGACAAGTTGTGGTACAATACCGCATAACCTATTGTAACATTGAAAGATATACTTTGTGCATCGAAGTACGCAGTTGTGGCACAATTGCTACGAAATTGCCGATATACGAATAACTTATGAATGGAATGCGTTGAGTATAAGTACGAGAAGTCTAAGCCGTTGGGCGTCGTGCATCAATACGAATGTGTTGGAGCATAATGCCGATGGAACTTGAGGTAGAGATGACGGATTATGTTTATGGAACGTGAGATTGGTTGGAAATGAATGACTTGTTTGCTATGGTGTGTATTGCATGGTCAATGGACTCGGATGGCCCATGCACGGGTGAGGCTTCTCTCGAACGGTTACGACCGGGGCACCGGGACTGTTCCACCAAGGAGGGAATTATGTATGGTATTTATGGTACACTTTATTAGGACGGATTATGACCGACCAGTATTTTGATAAGCTATGATATCAGTAAGTTTGGGATCCTTCAGATACTGGGCTAGCAACCCATACTGGAGCGATCATAGGCTTACACATAAAAGATGCTAAGTCTATTACGGTGCGAAACACCGTGACCTTCATATAGTTAGGGTCAGTAGGCTGAGATTAGAATTGGGTGCAGGCTCAGGGACTGCCACCCTTATACATACATCTAAGTTTGGTTGGTTGGTTGCATGAATTGTATGGTTGGTTATGCATATTTGTAACGACTGCAGGCTAAGCCAAACGAGACAGGAACATGCACGAATGCTTATGTTCATAATATGCTCAAAACAAGTCCGAATTGGGACTTCCAAGGGTCTAAAATGCATAGAACGAGATTTCCTACAGCCTGGGACGACTGGTTTTAGAAAATACCAAGATTTAATATATCAAAACCAAAAAAACAAGAAAAGATCAAAACTTAGATCTACAAAAATCTATCCATTAAAACTGAAAATGCCAAGCTTTAAAGAGGCTTAGAATCAAGTAGAGAAGAGAATAGAAAAATAAAATGGGAGATCCATCATGAAGCAAGTTGCACTTGCCTAGGGCTTAGGTGTTGGTGGGAGGAGTAAATGAAGAAGTAAATGTAAAATAATGGAGGAGAGAGAAGGAGTTGACTTATATAGCAACCCCTCTCATCTCAACCCAAAATAAACCAAACCAAGCCAAGCCAAGCCAAGTCAAGTCATGTTGAACCAAGTTGAACCAATCAAGTCAAGATTTAAACCAAGGCTAAGCTAAGCAAGATAAGTCAAAATATGGGCCACCTGACAATTGTCAGAAATTTGTATACGTATCCTGAAAAATATGTATAACGAAAAACAGGAGTGACAACTCTAACCACCTTAAAAGAATTATATCCTCAAAATTTAATCAAGAGGCTAGAGATGTCGGGACAAGCCATACTGATCATAAGCATTCTACGATTAGCAGCCAATCAAGCAATCATTTATACAAGTAAGGAAGTAAAAGCATAAGGCATAAGGAAGACATTATACCTTATGAGTCAAACAGGTGCAGATATCGCGATCGAATATCATCCTCTCGTTCACACGTTGACTCACCCAAAGAGTGATGGCCCCAAGCAATACGGACTAAACTAATAGTCTTGTTCTTGAGTACCTTCTCTCTTCGATCCAATATAGATACGGGCCTTTCCTCATACAAAAGGTTGGTACCAACAACCAATTCTAAATGATCAAGGATATGGCTCAAATTCGAGATATACTGTCGCAATTGGGATACATAGAAAATGTCATGTACCTTACATAACGAAGGCGGAAGAGCGAGACGATAGGACACATCACTTACTCGCTCGAGAATGTCAAACGGCCCTATATACCTAGGACTAAGCTTTTTCCGTATGCCGAATCGAATGACACCACGGGTAGGCGAGATCCTAAGAAATACGTGTTGACACAAAGTCACAGTCAACCAAATATTGACTACATTGACCAAATAATACTTGTATTAATTCAATACGACACACGACGACTGCATTCAGTTTAAGACAGATGACAGCTCAGTCTTCAGCTCTCAGTGTATTCTGGAGTCTGTATTTTATGATTTCATTGAGTCTAGATTTATGTACTCTGAGTTATGCTGAGCTCTTGGAACTTAGTCTACAAGCCTACCCAAAAATCCCAAGCTCCACCAAAACCAAATTGCCCACAAGTCCCTCTTAGGACCATTCTGTGCTCTGGAGACAGAGTTCGGGCCGAACTCTGCCTCCACACAGAGTTCGGGCCGAACTCTGTCCCCTAGAAATCAGGAACCCTAATTTTAGGGTTAGCTGTTTGCTAGCTGTCCAACGGCCAAATTTTTGAATTTCCTTACCCGAATTCTGGCCGAATTCTGTCCCTAAAATCAGTATAAATAGGGCATGAATTCTCTCATTTTGAATCACTCAATCTTCTCTTCTCTTCTCTCCTACAAGCTCTATAAGCCATACCCTTCTCATCTACTAGCCACAAGCCTCCTAAGTCTCGAGTGCTCAGCATCTCTCATTTAGGATTCTTGTGCAAGAGTGAAGAAATCGCTTGGACAATTCCAAGCAATCGCCACTGCGATTCTCTGTAAGAAGTTGACGTGCTCTTCTGAAGTAAAGGCACGGGTTGTAAGCTACTATTTCACAAATAGTGGATTTAATCCTGAGCTAGAGTTCTCAGGCCTGGACTAGTCCTCCACGAGGGAAACCAGGTTAAAATTGCTGTGTTTGCGTATGCTCTCTTGTCTTTCATTTACATTCCGCATTTTACTCTGATTATTCATTGTTAGTGAAAGAGTTAATTTTTAATTGGTCATTATACATATATACTCTATTCACCCCCCCTCTAGAGTTGCCAAACTGTTCTTCAATTGGTATCAGAGCACTGTTCTCTTTATAAGGACTAACATCCTAAGAGCTGATCCATGGCAACCACACAATCCTTGATCTCCAATCATGGTGAAGGTCAGTCCACTCATAGGCCTCCCCTATTTGATGGGACTAACTACACATATTGGAAAACAAGGATGAGTTTTTATCTGAAGTCTCTAGACTTTGACCTGTGGACTGTCGTAACTGACGGTTACAAAAAGCCCGCCAGAATAGTTGTCGATGGTGACCTCATTGAGAAGCCACACGACAAATATTCTGTCGAGGAGAAGAAACAGGCAAGTCTAGATGCTAGGGCTATTAATGCTTTATTCTGTGCTATAGACAGAAACGAGTTTAACAGGGTCTCTACATGCACCACTGCTCATGAAGTATGGAGCCTTCTGGAAGTGACGCATGAAGGAACCACTCAAGTCAAGGAATCAAAGATAAGCCGTCTCACTCAAGAGTACGAAGCCTTTAAGATGAAGCCAAATGAGACGATCACTCAAATGTTTACAAGATTCCTCGACATCATCAACCCGTTATCCTCGCTTGGTAAGCAGTACTCAAACCATGAGAAGATCCGCAAGCTACTCAGAGGGTTACCAAAGATTTGGAACCCTAAGGTGACAGCCATCATAGAAGGAAATGATCTCACAAGTATGTCTATGGAGACTTTGATGGGCAAGCTCATGACTCACGAGCTTGACCTCAAGGACTTCGAAGAGCCTGCTCCGAAGACCAGGGAGATAGCACTCAAAGTCCATCGACGAAAGGTTGATCACGATGAGACTGAAGACGATATCTCAGATGATGAAGACCAAGCTCTCATGGTACGTAACTTCAAGAAATTCCTTCGCTTCAATCAAAGAAAGAAGGAACCACAAGAAGACGATGAAGAAGAGCCAACTTGCTATGGTTGCAAAAAGACTGGACACGTCAGAAGAGACTGTCCGCTCTTAAAGAAGAGCAACCGGTATGAAAAGCCCTACAAGAAGAACTCATCAAAAAGATATGCCAACACAAGCATCTGGCATGAAAGCGAAGCAAGTGACTCCGAGGAAGAAAAGAACTCTCCTCAAGACAAAGCAAATGTTTGCCTCATGGCAAATTCCACCAAGGTATCAAACGAAACTTTAGATGACTTCTCTTTTGATGAACTTGGCGATGCTTTCACCGATTTACTTGATGATCACAAAAAGGTTATCGGTAAATACAAGCATGCCAAGGACAAAATCAAAAGTCTAGAAGATGAGATACAAAGAATTTCCTTGCTTCTTAATAATGTTAGAAACACATCTCCCACAAATGACACTGATGAAGTATCCAAGCTTAAATTAAGCTTACATGATGCTGAAGCACGCATTGAGCAACAAACTCAAGACATCACTACTCTCAACACATTGCTTGCTGAAGAAAAGAGTAGACACAAGATTTCTATGACTAAGATTTATGGCTTAAATATTAAGGTTGATGAATTACAAGCTGTTTCTAAAAGATTAGAAATCAAATTGGGAAAACAGGTTGCTAAACCTCAAACCCAATCACATGAGCACAACACCACTCATGCTAGTCAACCACATCACCCTCATACAGCACATAACCATGCATTTATATACACAAACTTTCACAAACCGCATGCACGTAAAAATACTCCCCATACTCATCATATTGCACAAAGACACAACCAATATCACTCTACACATAGACAAAGTCATCATACCATACCTCATCAACATGCCATGCCACGTAGACAAAATCATCATGTTATGCCACATAAACAAAATCATCATATCATGCCACAACATCACACTATGCCATATAGACAATTTCAGCATGCCACTCCTCACTGTCAATATCATCATGCTATGACACACAGACATAATCATCATGTAACTCACTCTAAGCATAGTCATCATTACCATGCTAACTCTCCAAATCAACCTCATCCTGTTGCTCATAGATATCATTCTCATGCTCCCAGTATAAATAAAAATGCCATCTGTACTTACTGTGGAAAACATGGACACATCTTACCACAGTGTAGAATTAGAAGACTGGTAGACAAGAAAATATATGCTTGGTTTCTAAAAACTAACTTTTCAGGACCCTCGAGAAAATGGGTACCAAAGGTCACATCTACTCTTGATGTAGGTGGACCTTTCCTCCTCAACTGAGAGTAAGTGGATTCTCGATAGTGGATGCTCGCGACATATGACGGGAGACGCAAATCTTTTTGCATCACTATCGATGAAAAGAGAAGGATACGTATCCTTCGGTAACAATCTCAAAGGGCACATAATAGGTAACGGTATCATTGGTCATCCTCCTTCTCCTGTTGTAAAGGATGTCTGCCTAGTGACCGAGTTAAAGCATAACCTGCTCAGCATTAGCCATCTTACTGATCATGGATATGATATTAACTTTGGACAAAACTGTTGCTACATCTACGATAGGTCAACAGGAGACATTGCTTTTGAAGGGAAAAGAGAGGACAATATATATATTTTCTATCTCTCTATAAATACTAACAATGCAGGTAGATGTTTATATGCCCACAAAGACGAACGACTACTTTGGCACTAGCGTCTCGGTCATGCCAACATGGATGCTATATCCAGGCTTTCTACCAAGAAGCTAGTGAGAGGATTGCCTGACATCACATTCAAAAAGGACACGGTATGTGCCGAATGTGAACTAAACAAGGCAACTAAATCCTCATTTCATTCCATCAACTCTGTAAGTACTACTAGACCCTTGCAATTACTCCATATGGATTTATTTGGTCCTAGTAGAATAGCTAGTCTTGGTGGCAAACTATATGCTTTTGTTATTGTTGATGATTTTTCGAGATTTACTTGGGTTTTCTTTCTCGCTAGTAAGAGCGATGCTATCTCTGTTTTCAAAGTTTTTGTAAATAAAGTTCAAAACGAAAAAGGCTACATGATTACTCGAATCCGAAGTGATCATGGAGGCGAATTCGTAAATTCAGATTTTGAAAGTTTTTGTAATGCAAATGGTTTTGATCATGAATTTTCTTGTCCTAGAACTCCTCAACAAAATGGTGTTGTGGAGCGGAAGAATAGGACTCTTGGCGATATGACTAGAGTCATGTTGAATAAATTTTCTCTTCCGAAATATTTTTTGGCAGAGCCTGTAAGTACAGCATGCCACATTTTGAATAGGGTGCTTATTCGTCCCATTTCGAAGAAAACACCCTATGAGCTTTGGTTTGGGAGAACCCCAAATGTTTCTTATTTCAGAGTTTTTGGCTGCAGATGTTTTATCCTTAACACCAAAGACAACTTAGGCAAATTTGATGCCAAAGCTGACGATGGTATCTTTCTTGGTTATGCTGCCAAAAGTAAGGGATATAGAGTTTTCAATAAACGCTCACTTATTGTGGAGGAGTCAACTAATGTGACTTTTGATGAAGATAACAGTGCAGTAAGTACTCTTGATGATGATGTTGTGCCATCAACTTCCTCTACTCCAATGAATACTTCAACTGAAACTAATTCTCTGGAGGGTTTGCCTAAGAAATTCTCATTCAAACCTTCTCATCCAGAAAATTTAGTCATAGGTGAAGTTTCACGTGGAGTTACTACTAGATCATCATTAAGAGACTCTGTTGCTAGCACTGCCTTCATTTCACAAGTAGAGCCTAAAAACATTTCTGAAGCTTTTACTGATGAATTTTGGATCTCTGCTATGCAAGAAGAACTCAACCAATTTGAGAGAAGCCAAGTATGGGAACTAGTTCCTAAACCGGCTAATCACTCAATAATTGGTACCAAATGGGTGTTTAGAAACAAAGTAAATGAAGATGGTTCAGTCACACGTAACAAAGCTCGTCTAGTAGCTCAAGGATACAACCAAGAGGAAGGTATCGACTACGATGAGACATATGCTCCTGTTGCTAGACTAGAATCCATTCGGATGCTTTGTGCTTTTGCCAATCATCAGAACTTTAAATTATTTCAAATGGATGTTAAAAGTGCTTTCTTGAATGGCTTTATTAAGGAGGAAGTTTATGTCAAACAACCCCCTGGCTTTGAAAATCATAAATTTCCCGACCACGTGTTCAAGCTAAAGAAAGCGCTTTATGGCCTTAAACAAGCTCCCAGAGCTTGGTATGAAAGGCTAAGCAGCTTCCTGCTTGAGAAAGGTTTTTCTAAAGGGAAAATTGACACTACACTGTTTATCAAATCTTTCAAAGACACCATTCTATTAATTCAAATTTATGTTGATGATATTATTTTGGATCTACTGATGAAACTCTTTGTCAAGAATTTGCCAAGTGTATGCAGACAGAATTTGAGATGAGCATGATGGGAGAGCTCAACTACTTTCTTGGCCTGCAAGTAAAGCAACTGACAAATGGAACTTTCATCTGTCAATCGAAGTATACCAAGGACATGCTGAAGAAGTTCGACCTTGACAACGTCAAACCAATTAGCACGCCAATGGCTACTTCAACCAAACTCGAACCAGATGAGAGCGGCAAACCTGTTGATCAACGTAAGTATCGAGGTATGATAGGCAGCTTACTTTATTTAACTGCTAGTCGCCCCGATATCATGTTTAGTGTTTGCCTATGTGCTAGATATCAAGCAAATCCTAAGGAATCTCACATGACTGCGGTTAAGCGTATCTTTCGATACCTTAAGGGTACGGTTACAGTGGGCCTATGGTATCCCAAGTCAACATCATTTGACCTCATCGGTTACTCTGATGCTGACTTTGCTGGATGCAAGGTCGACCGTAAAAGTACGAGCGGCACGTGTCATTTGTTAGGAAAGGCTCTAGTCTCATGGTTTAGCAAGAAGCAGAACTCTGTCGCACTATCCACAACAGAAGCTGAATATATAGCAGCTGGGCGTTGTTGTGCACAGATTCTGTGGATGAAGCAAACCCTTGAAGACTATAAGTTATCTTTCATGCATATTCCTATATTCTGTGACAATACTAGTGCCATAAATTTGACTAAGAACCCTGTCTGTCACTCACGCACTAAACACATTGAGATCAGACACCACTTTTTGCGTGATCATCAGCAAAATGGCACGATTAACTTAGAATTTATTGACACTGATCATCAGCTAGCAGATTTCTTTACTAAGCCACTATCCGAAGAGCGCTTTAATTTTCTTTGTCGTGAACTTGGAATCTTAGATGAAGCAGTCATAAATTGAAACTCACCTGCGTAAATATCGAGTATATTGTGATTCCTTTACGAAGAATTTGGTATGGGTACAAGCCGAAAGGGCCCTTCTGACAACAAGGCGTAAAAGCCTAAGCGACACGGTGCACTAGTCTTCAGGACTACCGCTAGCTGGGATCCGGCCCTTGCAGCTAACCCATGGCAAATTTGGACTATTGAACTGCAGTATATGTCCTTATTTATTATATGGCTTGTTTCGATTTAATATTGCCTAATTGACATTTTCTAAAAGTTCATTCTACTTTCTGTATACCTCTTATTTGCATTCAACATTCTTTGTTTTCCCCGACTATCATTTTGTTTATTTATTAAACATTTTCTTCCTGACTTTTGCCTATTTTCAGTTCTGGACTATTGAACCAGAACTCGGGCCGAACTCTGCCCCTATCAGAGTTCGGGCCGAGTTCGGTACCTAGGTTCCAGAATCGGGATCTGGCTCCACCGTTGGATCTTTTCTAATCCTATGGTCAATATTTCACCCGACCAAAGACAAAGCCCTACTTTATGTCGAGATTCCTTCTCTTTCCTCCCATATTTCCTTCTTCTCCACCTCTTCCATCTTCTTCCTTCCAAACCCTAACCCTAGTTCTTGATCTAGAGGACTCTATTTCTTCTCAAAATCAAGGGAAAAGGGTTTTTCAACGTTCTCTTCAACTGTTTGACATTATTTTCAGGTATAACTCTCTCTTTCTCTCCATTTCAAGTTATCCAATTTCTTGTAAATGGCTCCACGCTTGCCCAATCGCGGGAAGAGGATCCGAACCGAGGGTGCTTCCTCTTCGAATCCTCCTCCTCCGATTGAACAAGTAGTTGAACAACACCCCATTCATCCGTTGTTCAATCCGCCGAGTCCCGATGACCCTAACACATACGACGACCGTCTATTTGTATCGCTAGACGCCTCTAATGAATGGTTTAGCGATTTTAGGACTCGTCCGGTGTTTGGGGGCCATCCCATCAATTTCACAATATTTTCTCAATATGAGTCTTTATTCCATGATCTTTGTTTGGATGCTTTAGTTGCTTCAAATTCTGTCATCTACCGTAGTGCAATCCAAATGTTCTATTGCAATTTAACTTTTGATGCAACACACATCTATTCCCGGGTTGCCGGTATTGACATCGCCTTCAATGATTCTGAGTTGGGGGATTTTCTTGATCTTGTTAATCTTGATACTTGGAATAAACTTGTGGAAGCACGTCAATTTCAATTTGTTGGCGATACTTCTCTTGAAGGATTCAAGGAGGAATTATGTGCTCCTAACATAAGTCCTCGCAAACTTATGGCCAAGCATCTCAACCCCTACTTCTATGAGCTTCACCGAATGGTTTTTAACACCATCTTACCCAAGGCTGGCTCAACAGATGAAGTCACTTATCTTGAGATCTCCGCCTTATATCATCTCCACTATCGTATTCCATTCAACTTTCCACGGACTATGATGGATTGGATGATCAACTGTCGGAAGAAACCAAGAGCTTTGGTTTATCCTCTCTATCTTCCTTTAGTTTTTCGTGCTTTCATCATTCCTATCCATGATTGTCCGTTCCTGCCTGCACCTGCTTTTCTATCCAAAGCACGACGCCTTCAGCCTGTCGCTGCTTCTGAGTCATCTGAGCATTCTGCTGATGAGGAGCCTGACGCCCCTCCTTTTGGTCAGGATGCACCACCTCCACCTGCCACTCTTGAGTCCATTCAGACCATGCTCCGGGATCGTTTTACTCTTGAGGACGATCGCTGGACACAGCTGGACTATCGTACCACTCTGCAGATGAGTGCTCTCGGCAACTCTCTGCATGATATCCGGTACTCTCTGTCTCAGCATCTGCACATTCCCATGGAGAGGGATCCAGCGTGCGCGGGTTATCGCATTGATGATCCGTGGGTTATGCGTTACATGGATCCGGATGATGCTTTTGTGGACCCTCGTCGCTCCTTCCATGGTCCATCAGATGTTCCAGGACCTTCTCGTGCTCCATGATGGAGACTGGCTACTATCTGCTGCTGCTACTACTGATGATGGTCTTAGTTACTTTTGCTTTCAGTTATTTAGTTTATCATGGATTTATGTAGCTGGTTTTATGTACTCTGTTTATGAGTTGGCCACTTGGTTTGGTGGATGACATTATCTATCTTTATTATCATTCTCTGTCAGTGCTTATTTTGCTTAAAATTATACTGTTTCTTCTCTTAGTGTGGTTGCATTACTATTCATTGCTTCTTATATTGCTAACTGCCAAAAGGGGGAGAAACATATGTATATTTTTGTTTTGGGAAACTATTACTGGTTCTATGCATTCGTATATCTGTGTATATCTGTGCTTCTTGCTCTGGAAAATATTATCTATCAGATCACAGGTACTATGCATTTTGTACGGGGGAGAGCTATAGTTTCTAGTTTCTAGCTCGACACCGCTCATGATTTATGGGGGAGCTATTTTCGCTTAGCTCAGGCATCGTTTATGGGGGAGCTATGGAGCTATATTACAATCAACTGTGTCCAGGTATGAATATTGAAATATACATATATTATTTTGTCAATTATCAATATGGGGGAGATTGTTGACACAAAGTCACAGTCAACCAAATATTGACTACATTGACCAAATAATACTTGTATTAATTCAATACGACACACGACGACTGCATTCAGTTCAAGACAGATGACAGCTCAGTCTTCAGCTCTCAGTGTGTTCTGGAGTCTGTATTTTATGATTTCATTGAGTCTAGATTTATGTACTCTGAGTTATGCTGAGCTCTTGGAACTTAGTCTACAAGCCTACCCAAAAATCCCAAGCTCCACCAAAACCAAATTGCCCACAAGTCCCTCTTAGGACCATTCTGTGCTCTGGAGACAGAGTTTGGGCCGAACTCTGCCTCCACACAGAGTTCGGGCCGAACTCTGTCCCCTAGAAATCAGGAACCCTAATTTTAGGGTTAGCTGTTTGCTAGCTGTCCAACGGCCAAATTTTTGAATTTCCTTACCCGAATTCTGGCCGAATTCTGTCCCTAAAATCAGTATAAGTAGGGCATGAATTCTCTCATTTTGAATCACTCAATCTTCTCTTCTCTTCTCTCCTACAAGCTCTATAAGCCATACCCTTCTCATCTACTAGCCACAAGCCTCCTAAGTCTCGAGTGCTCAGCATCTCTCATTTAGGATTCTTGTGCAAGAGTGAAGAAATCGCTTGGACAATTCCAAGCAATCGCCACTGCGATTCTCTGTAAGAAGTTGACGTGCTCTTCTGAAGTAAAGGCACGGGTTGTAAGCTACTATTTCACAAATAGTGGATTTAATCCTGAGCTAGAGTTCTCAGGCCTGGACTAGTCCTCCACGAGGGAAACCAGGTTAAAATTGCTGTGTTTGCGTATGCTCTCTTGTCTTTCATTTACATTCCGCATTTTACTCTGATTATTCATTGTTAGTGAAAGAGTTAATTTTTAATTGGTCATTATACATATATACTCTATTCACCCCCCCTCTAGAGTTGCCAAACTGTTCTTCAATACGTGGTCGCCGACTGAAAACTCAAGGGGGCGCCGATGAGAATCGACCCAATGGCGCTGGCGATCTTGGGCAACTCGAAGATGATTTTTGACTTGTCTGACTACCTCGATTGTCTGTGTAACCATCTCTGGACCAAGCATCTGCCTCTCACCTATATCATCCCAGGCTAACGGGGATCTGCACTTCCTATCATACAGTGCTTCAAAGGGTGCCATCTAGATACTGGCCTAGAAACTGTTGTTGTA
This sequence comes from Iris pallida, assembly GCA_029216955.1. Lineage (NCBI taxonomy): Eukaryota > Viridiplantae > Streptophyta > Magnoliopsida > Asparagales > Iridaceae > Iris > Iris pallida. The sequence continues at coordinate 123,045 of JANAVB010019501.1, forward strand.
AGATAACTCTATGAGATGAAGGTGATCTTCCCACGAACCATCAAAGTCGAGTGTACATGATTGTAAGATATCTTCGAGAGTCTGAATCGTGTGTTCTGACTGACCATCTGTCTGTGGATGATATACTAAACTCAACTTGAGATGAGTCCCCAAACTCTTTTTGAAGACTCTGCCAAAAGTACGATGTGAATCTTGAATCTCTGTTTGATATGATACTAACTGGCACTCCTTGCAATCTAACAATCTGCCTGAGGTACATCTCTGCTAGTTGATCCGTCGACTGACCAACTCTGAAAGGAAGAAAATGAGCTACCTTGGTGAGTCTGTCAACTATAACCCAGATAGCATATCTCCCAGCTGGAGATTTTGGTAACCCAGTTACAAAATCCATAGTGATGTGCTCCCATTTCCATTCTGGGATCGGTAAAGGTTGAAGAAGTCCAGCTGGTCTCTGATGTTCAGCTTTAACTTATTGTAAACTAAACGACGAGAGACAAACATGGCTATCTTCCTCTTCATGCCATTCCACCAGAAATGCTGACGGATATAACGATACATCTTTGTACCACCGGGATGAATCGAATATTGTGAACTGTGAGCTTCTGCCATGATCTCTTACCTGATATCACCATTAGGTACACAAAGACGCCTCCCATGTCGGAGAGTACCATCTTCGTGAACACATAACCCTGGTCTTCGTCCTGCTTCACACTCTGCTCTGAGCCGCTGAAGCTTAGAGTCTGTTGACTGAGCTAACTTAATCTTCTCAACTATACTGGACTGAACTTGCATACTGGCCATCAATGCCATATTGGTAGAAAGAACTACTTCTATTCCCATCTTCTGAAGATCTGCTAATAACTCTGGTTGTGCTATTAGAAAATAAGCTCCTGCTCTTCTGCTCAACCCATCTGCAACTACGTTGGCCTTTCCAGGATGATACTGCAGGTTGATGTCATAATCCACCAGTAACTTTAGCCATCTTCTCTGACGCATATTGAGATCCTTTTGGGTAAACACATACTTAAAACTCTAATGGTCGGTGAAAATCTCTACCCGATCTCCGTACAAGTAATGCCTCCACAACTTAAGCGCGAAGACCACCGGTGCCAACTCAAAGTCATGGGTTGGATAATTCTTCTCATGATTGTAACACCCAGTTTTCCAAATTAGAGTAATTTTGAACTTTTGTAAAAGTTTATTATTTAATAATAGGATTTATGATTTATGGAAATTTTTAATTAATTTAATACTATTTAAAATTGGTGAATTATAATTTTGATGTGTTAGCTAGTGAACCCTAGAACTTTTGAGCCTAGAGACTAACCATGACCATGGGGACCTAACCATGTGATTAGAATGAATATTTACAACTTTTTAGGCTAAGGGTATTTTGATCATTTTGTGACTTTTGAATTATTTAGGATTTTAATTAATTGGTAAATTTTAGATTATTTTAATAATATTTAAATTGATTTATTATGATTTTTGTCATTTTTTATGTTTTAATATTTTGGGAAAATTTTATATTTTTAATATTGTTTTTATTGGATTTGAGTCGGGTTCGAATTTCAACTCAATCCGACTTGAAACGGGGACCCGGGGGGTAGTTTGACTCCAGTGGGACCTACACACTAGTTAGACATGGCCCACATGATATTAATTTTAGTCCACATAATAGTTAGTAGTTAGACTAATTATTTATGGATAGGTTTAGTTTAATTAGAGACTTAAAACTAGACTAAATTGACCTCAACCTTTAATCCATGCCTAATTTAAATCAAATAGATTAGTGGAGGGCATTTTGGACATTCAAATAAGGGACACCACACCCTTTTTGTGCAGCCACCTATGGGGGGATAAGGAGTGAGTCACTCCTTCATTCATTTGTCTTCATCCACTTTCTCTCTCTTGTTCTTTCCCAAATAAATTTAGAGATGAACCTCCATTGATTTCATCTCCAAATCAACCCTTTCTTCCACCAAATCTTCTTCATTTCTCCTCTACTTCATGGTTAGAGCCAAGTTTGGGAGGATTCGGAGCTCGTTCGTGTCCTTTTAGAATCTCTACGTGTAGGTGTCGTGTCGAAAGGATTTTCCTTTGAATCTCTCTCCCGGAAGGTATAATCTCTCCTCTAATCCATCCCTACATGCATATAGAAATATTTTGAATCCATAGGAATGACCCCCATGGTTGTATCTCCATTTGTGTCCATTTCGTGTCCATTTGGAGGTCATAGGTGTGTCCTTTGTGTTGTGGTTGTGTCCATGTGGGAAAACCCCAAATTTGGACACACTATGTGTTGTTGTTATGTATGAATGAATTATTACATGTTTAATCTCATATTTTTGTATTGGAGATGTGTTCTATAATGTCTCATATATATATATTAGTGTAGAGAGTGAGTTCTTGATATATTATGTTATATACTTGTGTTTCTTTTGTCTCAAACTACCTAAATTCGTCATAATATTTATCCACGTTTTTAGTAGCAATAGCAACTTAGAAATGTCATAACTTTTAGCTTAAAACTCCATTTTATCTATTTTTTTTAGAAGAAACGTATCGAAGTTAGCTTTCCAAATATATATTTTAATAAGCCAAATTCTTTATAAAACTTTCTGTAAAATTATTTGAGTGTCAGCTGTATGAAAGATGAACGCGTTTCGGTGTTTTTGTGATTCCGGGAGCTTTCGGACACGAAAATGCGATCCGTTTGAAGTTTCGGAAAGCTAACACGAAGGGCTACAACATACTTTAATCCTAGAATTTAGAGATTGCCCAATTGGTACAGTATTGGTTTTAAGTAGAAGAGTGACTATACGATATATGCATTTTGTGTAACCTATGAGCCTATGTAGTATGGATATTAAATGAATATAGAGTATGTAATGCATGATATGTTAGATGAATGAAATAATATATATATATATATATATATATATATATATATATATATATATATATATATATATATATAAATATAAAAATATATATATATATATATATATATATATATATATATATATATATGATATATATTCTCTATACATTAATGTATATATATGGTTGAATGCAAGCATGTAGGAATGTAATTAATATAATGCATATGAGCAATGCATGAATGAAAGAATGATATACAATGTATGCATGAAAGTATATAATGAATGCTAGATATGAATGCAAGATATATATGTAATGATAGATATGAATGATATTGTTGTAGAAGCATGGAATTTCACAACCAGAAAGTTCATGCGCCGGACACTACATACGCCAGAGCTTGGACAAAATACTTCACAGCAAAAGCAACAAGTATAGACATGAAAAGAGAACTTTTTATTTCACAGATAAAAGTCTATTACATGTCTAGAGAAGGCTGTACAAAGAAAAACTTCTACAAAGGAAAGATCCTAAGTCTACGGCCAGCAGTCGCCATGCGCCTCCAGGCAGGCGCAGCAGCCACCATGCGCCTCCAGTCAGGCGCAGCACCACCATGCGCCTTCAGCAAGGCACATCCTGCAGCAGCCACCATGCGCCTCCAGTTAGGCGCAGCTCCACCATGCGCCTTCAGTAAGGCGCATCCTTCAGCAGCTCAGTTATGAGCATCCCCAGTTATGTGCATCCCTTCAGCAGCCCAGTTATGTGCTGCTCTTCCAGCCAGGCTCACCTGATAAGTGCCTCGACTAATAAAGCATTTAACCCTCTGGCTGGAACCGAGGAAGTGAAGAGCACCGCAAATCTGTGGCCAGGGGAGGCTTCGAAAGAGCCTCCAAAGATCAAGGAAGACCGTAATCGAAATACGGCTAAAGGAGCAGCTTTCAACACAACCAGAGTGGGCGACACCCACTTTGAAGGAAGAAAGAGCCTAGCACCGCCATTCCGATCTACGGCTCTTCCGGAACAATGGAGACGAGGCCCGAGCATCCTTATCTTTGGATGCAACAGGCACCTTCCGCCTACCTCGGAAGCCCTCGACTCCGTCTTTTGGATGTAACAGTCACCTTCAAGTGCAGCAACGACGACATGGCGTCTCATCTTCACCCTCGGGAGCACTTCGTCAACAGAGTGCACTCGAATACCCAAGTTCATGTTGGAAGTACGTGAGAGAACGAGGAGCAAACCTTCTCTCCATGCCACTATTTATAGGCCGGACAGATCAAACCCACGTGCCAAGTGGATGGCTCTCCGAATTTTGAGCAATGAACTTGCATTTAATGGATGAACCGGACGCCTCGAATTCAGCCAAACGGCTATTTAGAGCATTCGAGGAACGAAACAGCCGCACGCGCCTTTCGACTTCAGGCGCATCACACAGATGCGCCCTGCAGAGCCAAGCGCATCACAGAAAATGCACCCCCATACCCAGTGGAACGTCAATCGACGTGCCCCCTCAGTTGTCCATCGAATGTCACAAATATTAAATGCTGAACTGACAGAGTTGGCAGCACATCTCCCAAAGTCTGAACAGTCGGCAACTTCTTCAGAAGACGAAGCGTCGACGACGTCAGCATCATCATGACTTTACTTCGACGGCTACTGCCACGTGGCCACTCGACCACCCGCATGCGCCTCCGCGGCCATGCGCCCAAACCGGCATGCACCTTAAAAGCCATGTGCCCCAGACTGCTCTCTGATCCCAAAAGACAGAAGAAAAGTCTCCATCCGAAGCTCTGCATGTGCCTCAAAAGCCATGCGCCCTAAACTGCTCTCTGATCCCAAAAGACAGATGGAAAGTCGCCTGCATGCGCCTCAAAAGCCATGCGCCCAGAATGGTTCATGACTCCTAAAGGTTACGAGCCAAAGTCTCCTCATGCGCCCAATCCTAGGCGCATCCTACCAGATCATTCCCCACCAAATCCGAGATCCCCAAGCCATGGGTCGATGACATGTGTCCTTTGACTCGACTCATCCAAGATCTCAGCGACATAAAGATCTTCTTCTCCGCTACGTGCCGGTTCACAGCAGCAACATGAAGAAGTCAACCCCCTCGATCAGGGCTCATCACCCATACGCCTCCATTAGCAATCAACACGTGGCGTCCCCACACACTGGCGTATCCTACATATGCACACATGAGCAGCCAACCTGTCCCGCTATAAAGAGAGGAATCATTTCCTTCTTCCATACACAGACAGATACGAATAAACATATCACTAGAGAAGCAGATTCAGACACTCAACGTCTTTCTCCTCTCAGCAAGCTCCAGCACCGAGAGCAATCCAAACCTTCAGAGAACCGATAACCGTCGTCAGCTCGTCAATGGAGTCAACGCATTACCACTCGCTCCATCGGCACAAGGGACCCAGATTAAACAAAAGTGTACTTCTAGGGCTACATCTAAGTCCTATATTGTAACACTGTTCTGTTTGTATTAAAATTTACAATCAAAGAATTTTAATGGCAAACAAGCTGGCGACTCTGCTGGGGACCTCTTTCTCCTTCACTGAGAAAGTTGTGTCGCAAGCCGACGACGTGAAGGTGGGCTCCTCCCACAAGACGCTGGTCGTACGCCTCAATCAACAGGCGTATGAGGAGTTCATATCTGAAGGCAGCGCGAGTCCTTCGAAGCGGCTGCCGAAGCCGAAGAAGACCCGCCGAGTCTGGGTGCACAAGGTCGACGCCTCGGGCACCACCACCGAAGGGGATGCGCCAATCCAGCCTCCCTTCCTGCTGACGTCCTCAGCAACCAAGATGCGCCCGCTGATACAGCACATCTCTCGGGGAAACGTGCGGCTAACCACATTCCCCAGCCATCTCCCTCTCAGGCGAGGAAGATGCGTCGACGGAGCAGGGGCGCAACCAATGCCTCGCGCATCGTCTCTGATGCGCCATAGAAGATCTTTGTCTTTGACAGACTCACTCGCTGTAGTGGCAAGGAGAATTTGGATTCTGAGTACGACGCACCCCAGCGGTCTGGTAAGAAGAAGTCCAAGGCAGCACGGGCCATGCGTCCCAAACGTGCTATGCCAGCAACAAGCCAGAAGCCTGTGCTCACAATCACGCGCGTTGCTGATGGTAAGTTGTACAAGGTCGGCTCGAGTGCTGCGGCGCCGAGAACGAGCCGACCTTCAAAACCCTTGTCTCACTTGGACGCATCAGTTGCGTGCATAACCAAGTCGAACAAGACAAACAAATGTTGTGGTTCCCCCACTACTGATCGGAATGCCTGTTTGGTATCAGATCAGGGGGCGCAGCACTCACTTGACCACCCCAACGCTTGGCCTTGCCATGCACTTGAAGGGGGTGCGAAAGTAGCACTCTCCTCCAACGACCTGCGTGACATGATCACTCACAAATGCCGGTCAGGAGAGTCGATCAACAAGCATGATACGCCTCTCACGGGGCATACTTGTACGGTGGTCACCAACAACTGCTGTTGCAAGGCAGCAGTACCACCAAGGCAGTCAGTCTTCCAGAGGCTACAATCATCGACACCCCTCCGATATCGCCTTGGGAGGAAGGTGTCAACAGAAGAGGAGCCAAGGGTTGCTTCATGCAACATGATCTCCAACTCCTCGTCAGTCCGAAAAATGATTGGCAATTCCTCGTCCTCATCCAAAAGCCAGCTGAGGAAAACCAAGACGGTGGTCTCGTCCTCCGGAGTGTTCGAAAGCACTCGGTCGAGGAAGAAGTTCCTGGAGGAGGCTGGGGGTAGTCAGACCCTTGTTGAGCTTCCTTTCGAAGACGAGTGTGTCCAAAGCACACTTGGGGCAGATCCTCGAGGCGGAGTCAGCCTCCCAGAAGCCTCTGAAGACAAGGATATCCCCCAGAACATAGCTGGGGGTAGCCTAGCATCTGCGGACCCGAGTTCCAGAGACGAAGAGGCCCTTCAAGACAGAGCTCAGGGTGATCAGACCTTTGCAGATGCGCCCGTCGAGAATAACCTCCAGAACGTGACTGGGGGTAGCCAAGATGAAGCTCCAGGGGAGGTGACTCCCCTACATGAGAGTGAAGCCGAGAGTGAGGCCTCAACTCATCCCTCCACTCCCGATCACGTCGTGACAGTGAATGTGACTGAGGTTGATGTCGAGTCTGATGCGCCATCGCAGGACATCGTCCAGCGCATAGACACATTAGAAGGAGGACTCAAAACCCTCTCTGCTTCCATACAAATACTGACTCAGGCGGTGTTTGAAATACGGTCGGCCTTGGTCCAAACGCCTTCGACCGGTCCCGACCCAGGGGCCAATAGGGAATCGAGTGTACCCCTTCAACGGGTACCCTCAGGCACAGACCGCCGAGAAGTACCCCGGACGTTTGAGCCCTCAAACGCTTAACTCCAGGTGGTACCACCTTCCCTAACACCCAGCTCCACGGAGGATGTGGTTGAAATGATCAAGGATTTACGGGAGCGCTTCGAGTCCAAGAACAGGCAAGAGGAGCGCCAGAAGATGGACATCCCTCAACCCTATCCCCTCGAGTGGAACAAGGTGGTTTATCCTCCAAAGTATAAACCACAAACTCTGATGCCATATGACGGGAAGGACTCTCCGCGTCGCTACCTGACATACTTCCAGTCCCAAACGGGGCATCTCCCGAAGGAGGATGCGCTCCTCACTAGCATATTTGTCGGAGCATTGAAGGGAGTGGCGTATGACTGGTACTGCAGCCTCCCCAACAATTCCATATCATCCTTCGATGATTTGACGCGCCTCTTCCTCGACCGCTTCTACGACGGCGGGAAGGATATGACGATGGCATCCCTCATAGAGATACGCCAGAAGGAAAAAGAAACGGCTCGGGTGTTCATCGAACGCTTCCGACAAGCCTGCTTAAGATTACCTCCAGGCATGCCGGAACATGTGCTCCTCTCCTCTTGCAGCATGAACATGCTGCCCGCAGTCAAACTCTGGCTCAACTTTACTCCTTCTCCCGACTGGAGCTCCCTGATCATCGAAGCAGAAGCCGCAGAAAAGAAGGCGGCCAATGCACGTCTCCTGGGGGTCAGTTTCCCTGCCTTCGAGGACAAGGGAAAACGGCCTGCAACCAACAATCCCGGACGAGAAACGAAAGGGAAGCAGGCATTGACTGTTAATGCCTCAAAAGGCGCATCAGCGCCTACTCAGAAGCCTCCACTTGCACCAAGGCCGAAGGAGGTTTATTCGTTCAACGACGAAGACACCCTGCAACTTTTTGAAATACTGAAGCAGGGTGACAAGATCAAGCTACCGGACCCAAAGCGGCCCGATGAAGTTGGGAAAGTGGACAACCCGAGGTACTGTCACTACCATCGGTTTGTCGGTCACCCGACCAAGGACTGCTATGTCCTCAAAAATTACATCCAACGCATAATCAATACGGATGTAATCTCCATCGACTACGAAGAGAAGACGGTGTCAGCCAATGTGGTGTCACTCCAGTTCGACACCTTGCCGCCAACTACCACACAAGATGGCGTCGTCTCCATCCCTAAGGCGACAATGGAGGTGGTTAACTTACCCCCTACCCGTGGCAATGTGAGTGGACTCATCCCACTCACCACATCTCGAGGAGAGGTCCTATGGGTCCACCCCGACCTCGTCTCCGAGGTGACTCAACCAGAGGTACGTCCTACCTCCAAATTCAAAGGCAGGAAGATCAAGTCTTACCGCATGGTCTCTTCTTTAACAGAAGAGGCGCTTCCTGTGCAGACGCGTTCACAACAGAACGTCCAACCCGGCGAAGCTGCCGCCGAAGGGGTGCCTCCTTGCACCGTCCCTGCTATCCAGGAAGAGGGCCCGTCTAAGCCCTCAGCAGCCAATAAGCAGAAGCAGGTGGAGGTTCGTTTTGACAGACCTCTACGAAAGGAGAATGCTTCGGGGATAACCAAGCCCCACAACTTCGACATACTGGCACAACTGGCCAATACTCCCGCCCGCCTATCTTTGTTCGAGCTCCTGCGTCTTTCCAAAGACTCTCGAGAAGCTCTCTGTGAAGCTCTGAAGGATGCCAAATCCTTTCTTAGTCAGGTCAAGCAGCCTGAAGACCTCCCAACTACTTGCGCGCACTGTCATTGTGCGGATGAAGTTATCCCAAACATAACTTCCACCCAACAAGACATGCTGCTCAAGCACCACCGACATAACCGGTCGCTGTATTACACGGGGTATGTCGGTTCAGTCAAGGTGAACCAGATTCAGATCGATCCGGGGTCTTCTCTCAGCATCATTCCGAAGGTGCTGTTGTCAACACTGGAGATCCTAATGTACCGGCTGGCACCCTCCAACACAACCATCAGTGGCTTCAACGCTAGCAAAAGCGAGCCACTGGGCAAAATTTGACTGAAGTATCACATCGATAACCTCAAAACTGAGGTGACCTGCTATGTGGTGGATGCCGAGGTCAACTACAACATCCTGCTCGGTCGACCATGGCTACATGAGTACATGGTGGTGCCATCCACGCTCCACCAATGCATGAAATATGTATCCACCAACGGCGTTATCAGGACAGAGTTCGCAGACATCGATCCTTTCAAAGGGATTGAAGCCAACTTCATCGATTCCGACATGTACAAATCACTTGACGAGGAGGAAGCCAATGATGCTGATGACGAGGCAGAGACGGCAGCCGAGCCGGACATGGAGCCTGAAATGACCCCCGATGCTCCTCTGAAGATCCGACTCAAGGGCAAACTGCCCCAGAAGGTGCCTCCAATGAGCATCAAGCTATCAGGAAAAGCACCAACTCCTGAAGCTCCCCTGAAGATACGCCTCAAAGGGAAGCCGCCTCAAACATTGGCTCCCCTGGTGGTAAAATTACAGGGGAAGGCACCAATCACTGGAGGCGCAGCTGAGGCACCACTGAAGGTGTGTCTCAAGGGCAAGCCCCCGCAGTCATCCAAGAAGCCAGAGAGGGCTCACATAACCCTCTCAGACTCCAAAATTAAAGCTATGGTGGACTCTCCTGATCCAGCCCCAGTGCTTACAGATGAAGAGCTTAGCGAATATATCTCTGCTGATGTAGATGCACCCTCCTTAGACAATGTAATCCCACGGGATAAAATCTCGTACTTCATCAATAATAGAGTGTCTTTTAATTATTCTTGTCTTCCATATTAGAATACATTAGATAACGCTCTACGGTCGTTGCAAACACAAATAACGACCGTCCATAATGTAAATCGAGTAGTCCCGTCTCAAGGAGTCTGCTATATAGTCTCTCCACGAAGTCGAGACGAAGCATCCATCATCCTTGGTGAAGGAAAGCGTCATCAAGACCTCCCACCGCTCGAGCCAGAACCAGATGCCGGCAGAATGCAACTCTATCGGTACACGAATAAGGCAAAGTACCTCATCCAAAAGATGGGCTACGACCTAAAAAGTGACAAAGGCCTGAACTACGACAAAGGTCGACGTCTCCCTCTCCGGCTTCCAGCACCCAAAGGAAAGCCGCAGGACTACTACAACAAAACTCGACGGAGGGTAGGCTATGTCACGCCGCCATCAACTCCGGAGAGTTCAGACACAGAAGACGTAGAACATTCCCACTCGTCCGAAGCATCGACTTGGGATTCCGATACTAGTATCGGATCAGTCTTTAGGAAAGTGCTGTCAGCTAACATGACATCAGCACAACCTCAAAAAGGTGAAGGCGAAGACCAAGCGCCGAAACCCTTCGAAGAAAAACCCTGGGCTCAATGCCTAGGACAACAATGGGAGTCTTGTTTCGAATTACGTGAACCTCCCACCGAGGATGAAGTCGAGCAGATCGACCTTGGAGACGGGTCTTCTTCCAAACCCATCTTCATCAGCAAAAGCCTAGAAGGAGAAGACCGAGAGTCTCTAATCCAACTGGCTAAGGAGTATATCGACGTCTTCGCCTGGAGCTACGAAGATATGTCGGGACTTGATCCCCAGATTGCGATGCATAGGTTGAATATCTTGCCTGATGCCAAGCCTATCAAGCAACAACAGCGGCGCTTCCGTCCGGACATCATGAATGCCATCGATCAGGAGGTAGATAAACTCCTGACTAGCGGCTTCATCCGTGAAGAGCAACACCCAGATTGGGTAGCCAATGTCGTACCTGTTACCAAAAAGAATAGAAAGATACAAGTCTGTATCAACTTCAGAGACCTCAACTCTGCTTGCCCGAAGGACGAATTCCCACTTCTAATCACTGATGTGATGATCGACAACACGTGTGGCTTCGAGCGCATGTCTTTTATGGACGGGTATTCAGGCTACAATCAAATCAAGATGTTCCCCGATGACGTAAAACATACGTCATTCGGGACTCCAAAGGGCATTTTCTGCTACACAGTAATGCCCTTTAGCTTGAAGAACGCCGGTGCGACATACCAACGAGCTATGAGCACCATCTTCTGTCAACATCTTCGCAAGACAGTCGAATGTTATGTTGACGACATCGCAGTCAAGAGCCGCCTTAAAAGAGATCACCTACAGGACCTGAAGACAGTCTTGATCTCATGCGAGCACATCAACTCAAGATGAACCCCGCTAAATCCTTCGTAGGGATTTCTAACAGAAAATTCTTGGGTTTTGTCATCACGGCAAAAGGCATTCATGTCGATCCCGAGAAAACCAAAGCTATCCTCAACATGGACCCTCCGAAGAATCTTCGAGAACTTCGAGGCTTACAGGGACGTCTGGCGTACATTCGGAGGTTCATAGCAAACCTCTCTGGCAAATGTCAACCCTTCACCCAGCTCATGAAGAAGGGAGTCTCTTACGTCTGGACAGAGGAATGCCAAAAGGCTTTCAACGACATCAAAGCCTACCTGACGAGCCCTCCAGTTCTGGTGGCACCCGTCGCTGGCAAACCATTCCTGCTCTACGTCCGTGCCATGGATCATTCCTTGGGCGCTCTGCTGGATCAAAATAGCGATACAGGATATGAGCAAGCGATCTACTACCTCAGTCGAACGCTCATCGGGGCTGAGCACCGGTACAACCCCGTTAAAAAGGATTGCTTGGCCTTGGTGTTTGCCATCCAGAAGACTCGCCACTATGTCTCGGGCCAGACAATTTATGTCATCTCCCGAGTCAATCCACTCAGAGTCCTCATGACGAAGCCAGGATCACTGAACTCCCGGCTAGCCACATGGGCGATCTTGCTAACGCCATACAACATGGTGTTCGTTCCACAGAAGGCTGTTAAGGGTCAAGCTCTGGCCGACTTCTTAGCTGCACACCCCATTCCGGAGTCCTCAAGACTCTATGAAGACATCCCGGATGAGGTCCAAGAATCAAACGTCACCGAAGAAGGCTCCGTCTGGAGGATGTTTTTCGATGGCGCTTCAAGAACAGGCCCCAAAGGCCAGATCGTCGCAGGAGTAGGGGTAGTCTTAGTCTCCCCCGATCAGCTAGTCATCCAGCGTGCTTACTCTCTTTCGAAGCCGTGCTCCAACAATGTCGCCGAGTACAACGCGCTCATTATGGGACTCCAGCTGGCACAACAGCTGGGGATGGATCATCTGGAAGCCTACGACGACTCGAAACTCGTCGTAAACTAAATCCGAGGGCAATATGAAGTTCGCCATGAAGATCTGATCCCTTACCATGAAGTTGTATTGAACATTATTTCAACCTTCATCGGGTTCTTCATCGAACACGTACCTCGTCTACAAAACCTAGAGGCTGATGCTCTGGCTGGCCTCGCGGCCTCATTAGCAGCACCCCTTGGGACTCAACACTACGTCACGGTGATTGGCCGAGACTTGGTTTATCCTAAAAATAACTTATGCTTATGAGTGGACCACGCCATGCCGACAGGTACTGGTGTTAATGTTCGAGACTGGAGGTTCCGTTCATCGACTACGCTGTCTACGGAATTCTCCCAGAGGACCCAAAGGAAGCCGTCTCAGTCAGGAGACGTTCTCTTCGATTCTACTATGATACATCCACTAAAATGCTGTACCGACGCTCCTACGATAGGCTCCTCCTTCGATGCCTGTCCAACGAAGAGGCGACCGAAGCCCTTCGAGAAGCTCATGACGGAACTTGCGGAGCTCATCAACCTGGTCCTAAGTTGCAAGATCGACTGCGACGTATGGGCTACTATTGGCCAACCATGGCCGCTGATGTTGTCGACTATGCTAAGAAGTGCCATGCGTGCCAACTTCACGCAGACTTCATTCATACGCCGTCAGAACCACTGCATCCTACAGTCGCATCCTGGCCCTTCGAAGCCTGGGGTATGGACATCGTAGGACCGATCACCCCTCCTTCATCAAGGGGACACCGCTTCATCCTGGCCATTACCGACTACTTCTCCAAGTGGGCAGAGGCAGTCCCATTGGCGGAAGTAAAGAGCTCCAGCGTGGTCAGCTTCATCAAACACCATGTCATCTACCGCTTCGGAGTACCCCGGAGGATCATCCACGATAATGGTCCTCAGTTCATCAGCCATGTTTTCAGCAGATTCTGTAACAAGAATCGCATTCAAAACGTGGCATCAACCGCCTACAATCCGGCAGCAAACGGATTGGCCGAGGCGTTCAACAAGACTATCGTTAGGCTGCTCAAAAAAGTCGTGTCATCCAATAAACGCGACTGGGACGAAAAGCTGGGCGAATGTTTTTAGGCCTACCGCACAACTGTACGAACCCCAACAGGCAACACACCATTCTACCTGGTCTACGGGAGTAAGTGGTACTACCTCTCGAGATCCAGATGCCCTCACTCCGCGTAGCAATCACAAACAAACTCACAGAAGAGGACAATCAACGTCGTCGTCTGCGGGAGCTGGAGGCACTTGACGAAAAGTGTCTCCTAGCTCAACAACGTATCGAACTCTACCAAGCCCGTATATCACAGGCTCTCAACAAAAAGGTCAAACAGAGAACTTTTCAAGTTGGCGACCTGGTTCTGGCAGTCAGGAGGCCGATGGTGCTAACTCACAAGACACCAGAAAAGTTTGAGCCCAAGTGGGAAGGACCTTTCATCATTGAGACGGTATACTCAAACGGTGCTTACCGCCTCGCCAAACCCAATGGGGACTTGTTCAAGATGCCCATCAACGGCAAGTTCTTGAAGAAGTACTTCTCTTGACATCTTCCAGATATGTGCTTCCACAAGGGGATCTATGGACCCAATCATCAGGGTTCACAGACAATTCACTTCCATACGCTTCCGGAACCCAGCTGTTCCGTAGCACCCTCCAGTAGAAAGACAACCACGTCCACCTCACCTCTGAGTTGTCCCTCTACACCCTACAAAGCAGAATCTTACACTTCGTAAGCCTACGCTATCCTTCATGTTTACCACGTCCATATTACCTCTGAGTAAACATCTCGTACAAACAACCCTTGCGTTGTCGTACATTGATCGCAGAACTTCCACGTCCACATCACCTCTGAGTTGTTCAGCGTATTCCCCTGGATCATTCCTACCACATCCATAACACCTCTGAGTAGGAAGATTCTATCATTTGAACCTCAATGATTGCCACGTCCACATTACCTCTAAGCAAACATGTTGGTTCCTTCAAACTTATTATCTGTACCTAAAAAACAAGGTGCGCAAAAGATAATAGGTCCACACAAATCATCAAGTTCATGATAACAAAAATGAACACATCACAAAAAAAGTTTCGTACTTCTTTATTTTCTAAAAGAGAGAGTACAAAACTACACTATCTCCCAGCAAAAAATTGCAAAAACATAAAAAGGAGACGCTACAGTTCCTAAGCATCTCCAGGGTTGGTCGAGAGCTCTCAGACTCGACGTCTCAAGTTGGCTGCGTGAGTCTCCACAGTCGCCAGGACTCGACGCTCAGCTTCCTGACGCATCAATTCAACGGCCTCAACAGAAGTATCATTCTCATGCTTCTCATCAAGCTGTTGTCGCTGCCAAGCCAGGGCAAGAGCCCGGTGAGTGAAGGTTGCTTCCTTCTTCTTGAAAGCTACGTGTTCAGCCTGGACACGTTCGGCATCTAACTGGAGCCGGGCCCGTTGGTCCTCAAGACGGCGCTTCTGGGCGTTGATCTCCGCGATACTAGCGTCCAACGCAGCTCGCGTTTCCATTATCTCCTTCATGGACTGAGATAACTGCCCCACTGCAGCCTCAGTCTCAGCCACCTCGTGCTCCCAGACGCTCACAGTGGCCTGGTAGGAAGACTCAATCTCAGCGATAAACTTCTCCTTCTTCGCATCTATCAAAACGGAAAGGTCATTTCGCTGGATGTGCTGAAGTTCCGTGAGCAGCTGGTCCAGCTCAATCACCGAAGCCTCCAGGATCTCGGCCATATGGTCGTGGCCTTGGTGAACGTGGATCAGCTCGATATAAGGCATTGCCAGAGTTTTTGCCGTCGTAAAACTCTCGTCGGCATCCATCACAGCAGATACACCCTTCTGCAGCATTTTATACACCCCCTCAACGATGAATTTCACATATTCATCTGCGTCCGCCAGCACCTGCGACGTCATAACAGGAGTTGGAGGGGCTGCTATAGTTAGCGGACCGGAAGAAGATCCGCCAACCTCAACCTGCGAGATTGGAATCTCGGCATCGATAGGCTCTTCATCAATACGGGCCGGACTGCTAGCCCGAGGAGCCGAAGGAACAGAGGAAGCCCGCACAGGCGTCGAGATAGTACCCCAAGTAGGAGGGGCAACAGAGGGTTCCACACCCTTACCCTTCTCAAGTTCGGAGGAACCACCGACATCTACGGCCACCTCTTTCGCCCCCAACGTCCTATCAGCGGTCAATACCTCCCCTGGTAGAACGGGGAGATCAACACTCATCTCCTGGCCCGCTCCGGGAGACAGGACCGGCAGATGAGTCTCATCCTTCTCAAGTCCCTCGGCAGGGACAGGATCTGTCGCTACCGCCTGATCGGTAGCCACCTCAACTTCTACGGGTGAGGCCGGAGTAGGACTTGGCAATGATACAGCCGATCTCCCCTCATCATGACAAGGAGGGGAATCAACCCTCTCCTCTGTTCCAACCATATCTGTTGCCCCCGCAACAGACTCTTGCAATTCTGGAGCAGTGTCATCCGAAGACGACGAACTCCACCCCACATCATCACCAGGGAGCCTCGTGTCTGCTAGACCCTCGGCATCCAAGGCCCCAGCCGTGGCCTTTATCATCTGGGAGGCTGCTGCATCCTCAGCTTCCCTCCTGACATAATCCAGGGACGTTGGAATCTCCACGACAACAGCGTCCTCTGGATTCTCCTCCATAGGAGACATCATAGTCGGCAGGATGCGCACTTCAGACGAACCCGCCATCTCCTTTGATCTACTTCCACCGGATTTTGGAGTACGAGGCTTCCTTTTTAGCGGATCCTGTACAAAAGGGGAAGCATTGATTACATAAAATGTCGAGCCCAAAACCAGACCATACGGGGGATCCTTACCTCGCCAGATGCTGAATCGGCTGACGCTGTCGGTGACGATGCCTTCTTTAGCTTCTTTGCCACAGGTGATCCAGCCCCTGCATCCGCACATCATCTCGGTTGATCAACCGAAGCTGCAGCTTGACCCACCCCCGGTGGACGGTGTGGTCGAGCCTTAGCCGATACATGCCCAGTTACCGCTAACGGTGTGCCTGCAACAAGACTCGTATCCCTATCATATCCGAAAGGTGCGACAGCCATAACACAATAAAACTTGGCGGCTGAGTAAAGGACGGGCGGCCGTGGATCCTGGGCAGGCAACGTAAAGCGAGCTCCGGTACATCCGGTATTATAGTAATGCCATGCTCGTGCGCCATCCATCAAACTTTCAGCATACCCCAGGGTGATACTGGGATTGTCCAACATCAACTGTGCATAACCAAATTGACGTGCAAAGTGACTCGGCAAATACGGTTCCAGGAAGCACTGATTCTTGTTCCGGTATACCAGGTGGGATGGCCGAATACTTTGCAACCAGCGGAATCCCCATGGAGGCAGGGCGGTGGCGTCTTCACCTGAATCCCTCAAATCTTCATTGGCCTCAAAACCCAAGAAGATCGGACCAACTTTGGTGATCTCCCATCCCTGAAGATGGGATAAAACCCTTCTGTAAACAGGGACGCCAGTGTACGACCAACTCCTCTGGTGGAAACGACGAAGGAATGCATCACCGGCCCGATAGTCTTCTTCTGAACCCGGACTCATTATGTTGGGATGGTGTAAAATTAACCACCCCATCAAATAGTGAAACGGCAGTTCAGTACGCGAGAAGTTATCTTTTCGACCCCGATCATGAATCACATTTCCTGCGAACTCGCGTAAACCTCGCAGTAAATTACATACTATTGCGGGGAGCAGAACTAGACGCCGGCCAAAGACCAACTTCACAGCTGGTATGATCAAGTGCCGGGTCACTCTCTTTACAGAGCCGGATCCGCCCGGGAAGACATAATCTCGAAGCCAAACCATAAGATAGGCGACCAATACTGCTTTTGGTGACATTCGATGAGCAAGATGCCAAAAACAGCTGTAGGAGCGTTCATCAGACTGCTGGTCCTCGTTTTCCCGAGGATTCTTTTCACCTAACCTGCTCATCTCAGAGAGCACTTCACTACGAGAGAGCGCTGACGGAGTAGAGAACTGGGAGGGATCCCCCTTGTCTTGCCGAAAGACGTAATCTCTCTAAACAGTTACATGAGGCTGCAATCCGCCCTTGTCCCTCTTCTGCATATAGTAATAGTGACTAGCCACCTCCTTAAAAATGGTCGTCATCTCTTCGGCCTTGTCCTCCAGGACTTGAAATTCTTCGTTGGTCGAAAAATACTCTTCATAGGGTTCCGATCCCCAAGGGAGCTTTGATACCTCATATATCTCATGAAGTGCGAGCCCTAACTCCTCCATTGAAGTAAAAAAGGTCCCGGTATGGACATCAAACATTTCCAGGAGGGCGAGGAACATATGCCTGTTAACATCAACACCTGCTTGAGTGGCACGAATCGCGACAGTTAGCCCGATTTCTCGGAGCTCAGTCTGGAACCGCGACAAAACCCAGAGTGTCAGTTTATCCCATTTGGAAATGTAATGACACCAACCCTCTACCCGAAACTCTCCTTTCGGGTATGAGCGTTCCATCAACAGCATGCGATGTGCAAAAGTCAAGGCACTATAAGCAAAAGTATCAAGGAGAACATCACTATAAATGCTCCCAGGACGTAGCGTCCGCTAGGTGAAAGAAGACCCAGACCGTACCGTGGTCAAAGTATCTCTCTGATCGGAGGCAGAATCAATTTTGATAATGCCAGTCACCGATCCCCCCTGAGAGGGGGTAAGATCCCAAGACATCATCCTCTTCGAAGCGAGACGACAGAAGGCCATCAAAGGCCATTGGCGTTCAAGCTGCTTAACGGTCATATGCACTCCTTTTGCTGTGAAAAACTAATCTTCCTTGACCTTCAATATTGTTGCTTCAGTAGAAGTGAGGCGGTCTCCGAATAGGAACTCAGGCTTCAAGAAGGTCACTTTATCAGATGTGGCAGATTTCAAAACTCCACGCTCCATTATCCGTTTGAGGAACCCATACTGTTGTTCCTGGATTTGAGTCATTCTTTCGGGATGCTGATCCAGCATAAGAGCATCTTGAGCAGGGTTTATCACTTCTTCGTCACATTCTACCCCCGCCTGACCGAGGGCAGCCTCCAAAAGCACTTCATTCAAGGGCGGGATAGTCATTGACACTAGCAAAGATTCGAAAGTGTTAGAAATAACAAAAGAGTCTAAGACCCATCAGAAGTACAGTTTGGAAAAAGTGCTTCGGCGCATCATCAGGGTCTAAACCCATGCGCGTCAGCGGCAGTGCTTCGGCGCATCATCAAAGGTTTAAACCCATGCACGTCAGCGGGCAAAAAACCGCAGCACATCATCAAAGACTCAAGGTCTATGTGCGTTGGTGTACGAGACTCACCAACCACCTCCGGCCGAACTTCGACAGGCCGACGGGGGACGTCAGTCGCCACAACTGTCACAGGCTCCTTTCCTTTCTCCTTTCCTTGCCAGCACCGCCGTGAGGTATCTTGGGGCCATTTCTCTCAAAGAAGAAATTAGGGTTTTTGAAGAAGAACTCTAAAGAAAGCAATAAAGCAAGGAGAAGAAGAACTCTCTCTCTCTATCTCTTGCCTATTTATAGGGCTCGGTCGCACGCGTGACCCGATGATGTGTGATCTCAGCCGTCGCCTCGGGTTTTGTGAAGAGATAACAGCAAATAAAACCAAAAGATCATCATTAATCTCTTTGATTACCGAGGCATCATCATCATTTAACTGAGAGGAGCATGCGCCCAAATAGGCATGCGCCCCAAACAGTCATATGCCCTGACCTCCATGCTTCTTATTCAAAGTATTCCAAAACTTATCCAAAAGTTTTGAAAACTTTGAAGGGGGGTCTTGTAGAAGCATGTAATTTCACAACCAGAAAGCCCATGCGCCGGACACTACATACGCCAGAGCTTGGACAAAATACTTCACAGCAAAAGCAACAAGTAAAGACATGAAAAGAGAACTTTTTATTTCACAGATAAAAGTCTATTACATGTCTAGAGAAGGCTGTACAAAGAAAAACTTCTACAAAGAAAAGATCCTAAGTCTACGGCCAGCAGTCGCCATGCGCCTCCAGGCAGGCGCAGCAGCCACCATGCGCCTCCAGTCAGGCACAGCACCACCATGCGCCTTCAGTAAGGCGCATCCTGCAGCAGCCACCATGCGCCTCCAGTCAGGCGCAGCACCACCATGCGCCTTCAGTAAGGCGCATCCTTCAGCAGCTCAGTTATGAGCATCCCCATTTATATGCATCCCTTCAGCAGCCCAGTTATGTGCTGCTCTTCCAGCCAGGCTCACCTGATAAGTGCCTCGACTAATGAAGCATTTAACCCTCTGGCTGGAATCGAAGAAGTGAAGATCATCGTAAATCTGTGGCCAGGGGAGGCTTCGAAAGAGCCTCCAAAGATCAAGGAAGACCGTAATCGAAATACGGCTAAAGGAGCAGCTTTCAACACAACCAGAGTGGGCGACACCCATTTTGAAGGAAGAAAGAGCCTAGCACCGCCATTCCGATCTACGGCTCTTCCGGAACAACGGAGACGAGGCCCAAGCATCCTTATCTTTGGATGCAACAGGCACCTTTCGCCTGCCTCGAAAGCCCTCGACTTCGTCTTTTGGATGTAACAGTCACCTTCAAGTACAGCAACGACGACATGGCGTCTAATCTTCACCCTCGGGAGCACTTCATCAACAGAGTGCACTCGAATACCCAAGTTCATGTTAGAAGTACGTGAGAGAACGAGGAGCAAACCTTCTCTCCATGCTACTATTTATAGGCCGGGCAGATCAAACCCATGCGCCAAGTGGATGGCTCTCCGAATTCTGAGCAATGAACTTGTATTTAATGGATGAACCGGACGCCTCGAATTCAGCCAAACGACTATTTAGAGCATTCAAGGAACGAAACAGCCGCACGCGCCTTTCGACTTCAGGCGCATCACACAGATGCGCCCTGCAGAGCCAAGCGTATCACAAAGAATACGCCCCCATACCCAGTGGAACGTCAATCGACGTACCCCCTCAGTTGTCCATCGAATGTCACAAACATTAAATGCTGAACTGACAGAGTTGGCAGCACATCTCCTAAAGTCTGAACAGTCGGCAGCTTTTTCAGAAGACGAAGCGTCGGCGACGTCAGCATCATCATGACTTTACTTCGACGGCTACTGCCACGTGGCCACTCGACCACCCGCATGCGCCTCCGCGGCCATGCGCCCAAACCGGCATGCGCCTCAAAAGCCATACGCCCCAGACTGCTCTCTGATCCCAAAAGACAGAAGAAAAGTCTCCATCCGAAGCTCCGCATGCGCCTCAAAAGCCATGCGCCCTAAACTGCTCTCTGATCCCAAAAGACAGAAGGAAAGTCGCCTGCATGCGCCTCAAAAGCCATGCGCCCAGAATGGTTCATGACTCCTAAAGGTTACGAGCTAAAGTCTCCTCATGCGCCCAATCCTAGGCGCATCCTACCAGATTATTCTCCACCAAATCCGAGATCCCCAAGCCATGGGTCGATAACACGTGTCCTTTGACTCGACTCATCCAAGATCTCAGCAACAGAAAGATCTTCTTCTCTGCTACGTGCCGGTTCACAGCAGCAATATGAAGAAGTCAACCCCCTCGATCAGGGCTCATCACCCATACGCCTCCATCAGCAATCAATACGTGGCGTTCCCATACACTGGCGTATCCTACATATGTGCGCATGAGCAGCCAACCTGCCCCGCTATAAAGAGAGGAATCATTTCCTTCTTCCATACACAGACAGATACGAACGAACATATCACTAGAGAGGCAGATTCAGACACTCAACGTCTTCCTCCTCTCAGCAAGCTCCAGCACCCAGAGCAATCCAAACCTTCAGAGAACCGATAACCGTCGTCAGCTCGTCAACGGAGTCAACGCATTACCACTCGCTCCATCGGCACAAGGGACCCAGATTAAACAAAAGTGTACTTCTAGGGCTACATCTAAGTCCTATATTGTAACACTGTTCTGTTTGTATTAAAATTTACAATCAAAGAATTTTAATGGCAAACAATTGTATAAATATTGTAATGCAATATATAATGATAACATATATGGTAATGTAGAGTATATGAATGCAAGCATGCAAGATAATGTATTGTATCCATATATGATGTATTCAACTTAAAGATAATGTAATATATGAAAGGAATGAATGATAATATATAACATTATATGTAGGGTAATATAAGGTATGAAATATATGATGTGTGCATGTTTGTATGTCTCTATGCTAATGTATGAAATGATATGAATATACAATATATGCATATGTATAAAACATGTAGGTAATGCATAGATGCATGAATGAAATGAATGTTTGTAATATGTTAATATAAATATAAGTATCTAATATGCATGAATGTAAGTATAATATAATACAAGTATACATGTATGTATCATGTAAATGTAATATACATGATATGTATGTATGCATATATACAAGGTAAGTATGTATGTATGTATTTCTATAAACTGAGTTAACCTATAACCTTTTACACATATGCATTCATACACCCTTTGACATCATGTATCCCATGTCACATACACCTACCTATCACTAAATTTTAGAACATTAACACATATCCTTTCACACACATGCCAAACACACACATACTCTCTTACTTTTTTACCTCTCTTTCTCTCTCTATACATTATATGACTAAGTTTGTGTGCCTTGTTAGCTTATGGTTTAGTTTTGTGCTTGGTTTAGCAAGTGACTTAGACTATGAGTTAGTAGCTATCTTGGATACTTGATTTGTATATACTTAGTTTGTTTAGACCTAGAATAACTTGTTTGACCTAATTTAGACTTGTTAGACCTAGTTTGACCATAGTTGACCTAGGTTTGACTTTTAGGGTTGACCAAGTTGACCAAGAGTTGACTTTGGTCTAGATTGACCTAGAATCATGTAGAATGCATAGTAGAACTTCATATTGCCATTTTGGACTTGTTGTGACTTGTGCTGTTCTGATTAGGATCCAGACACCCTCCTCGGATAGTATATTTACTTTGGACATTCAGACACCAGGTGAGTACATTCTCTGATCTTTTTATACCTGTCTGGACTATATTCTTGCTTTAGATTACTCTATATGATGTTGACACGTATCTTCACGGATTAATACTATATGGATCTCTTCCTGAGATGTTATCCCTCTACGGGTGCATCGGGTATTTTATGTTCATGTACTTTATCATGTGCATCAGGTACTCCTTGTACTCGTACTAGTTCATATTTTTACATGTTCTCATGTGCTTCATGTGCTTTCATGTGCTTTATCATGTGTCTCATGTACTACTCATTACATGAGTTCACGTATCTTAGCTGTATTCATGTGCCTATAACGTAACTTGAATGGATCCTTGTGTATTGATTGGGGCGGAGTGAGTAGAATTGGTTATGTGAACATTATCCCCAGTAGCTATATTCATGTGCCTCCTTAGTTGTATTCATGTGCCCCTAAGCCGTTTACATAACCATATTGTACTCTAAATCACGTAGCCACTTACAGTCTCTACTATCATGTATTTACTTTCAGTTACAAAATATCTTCTGTTTATTCGTACTTCTATTCAGCACTTCCTATATTTTACTCTATTGCATAATTTATACTCCTAACCTGCTATGAACTGTTTGAGAGATATGTGCTCGTTCCCGTCCTGACTGGACCTGTTGATAAATTTTACAGATAGCCTGGAGGTTGCCTGCTAGCCTAGAGGAGACACAGTAGAGGTTGTATAGATAGCTAGGGTTTGCTTATAGCTTATTTTCAGTTGTCTTGAGTTATATTTATTTTATGGATTACTGTATTTGAGCTTTGAGGTGTATTTCTAGGTTGGTGTATCTTAGACACTTAGACTTCTATCTGCTGTATCTCTTGAATTTCATGTTTTATCTATCTTCCATTATGCTCTACCTTAGATGTGATTGAGTTTACATTCTGCTATGTCACCCCATTCGGGGAGTATAAACTGCTTAGCCTTATATTGTTAGATGCATGAGACCTAGGACAACGTTCTACTGCCGACACTGCGGCATAGGCTGGACGTACCCACGTCTCGTTCCCTTACTCTAGGGTGCGGGTCGTGACAATGATCACGAAGCTGACGTGATGCATAAGCTACTAACTTACCATGCTGCATCAAGACACATCCCAATCCTCTGCCGGAAGCGTCACAATAAACTAAAAATCCTCCAATCCCATCTGGAAGTGTGAGAATATGTGTCGTCATCAATCCTTCCTTCAACTTTTTGAATGAACTCTAACACTCTACTGTCCAAGCAAACTGCACATCCTTGCGGGTCAACTGCATCAATGGTGCCGAAATCCGAGCAAAGTCTGACACAAATCGTCGGTAATAGCCGACCAATCCTAGAAAACTACGAACTTCTGCGACTGGGAACTGGCCATGTCTCTATGGCAACTATCTTCTGGGGGTCCACTTCCACTCCACCTCGGGTGATGATGTGACCTAAGTACGAAATAAGATCAAGACAAAATTTGTACTTACTGAACTTCGCGTACAACTGGTGCTCTCTGAGAATCTGAAGAACTACACGAAGATGCTGCTCATGCTCTGCCTCATTCTTGCCATAGACTAAGATGTCGTCTATAAACACTACCACGAACTGGTCCAAATAGGGCATAAAGATACGATTCATGAGGTCCATGAATACGGCTGCGCATTAGTCGCTCCAAATGGCATAACAAGGAACTTCCAATGCCCATATCTGGATCTGAATGTTGTCTTCAGGATGTCTTGCTCTCTGACTCTGATTTGATGGTACCCTAACCGCAAGTGAATCTTCGAGAATACTACTGCCTTACTGAGTTGATCAAATAAATTATCTATCATTGGTAAAGGATATCTGTTCTTGATTGTTACAGAGTTCAAGGTACAATAATCAACACATAATCTTGATGTGCCATCCTTCTTTTTCACAAGAAGCATCAGGACTCCCAAGGTGATCTACTAGCATGAATGAATCCCTTGGTTCTGAGTTCTTTAATTATCTTGTACAGGATCTCCAACTCTGATGGTGCCATTCTTTAGACTCTCTATGACACTGGTGCAGTCCCTGGAATCAAGTCGATAGTGAACTTTATCTCTCTCTCTCTGGTGGCATACCTGAAAGCTCTTCGAAAAACACAACATGAAAATCTCCTACTACTCTGGGAAATTGAACTGCTTCTGCTACTGCCATCCGCAATCATGGTGGAGACGGTTCTACGTCGCCTCTGGAAAATTAAAACTTTGGTTCGCCTGGAATACTAAAAATATGCTGCCAATATGGCTGTCTATTTTTGCGTATTGATCCTTCAACCAATCTATTACTAGGACCACATCATAGTCGGCCATCGAAAATTCTATCAATCTAGCGAGAAACTCTCTACCACTAACTACGATTCGACACGAGGAATATGTTGGCCCATTCCATGGTCACACCCGATTTCGATAATCAACATATACTTAAGTCCACAAAATATAGAAAATGTTGCTAATCATTTCAGGATACATGAAATCAAATTCAACGGACGATGTACTGCAACAAACAAAGCGTCAACATCATCAAATCTTCAGAAGACTCATTTCTTATTTTATTCTGTATTTTATCTTTTATTGAGTCTAGGATTTATTTTGTAAAATCAGTTTTGGTAATACTGGCTTAGGGTTAAAACTGTCCACATTCTAAAAGCCTACCTATTTACCTTTCGTATTTCATTTTCAAAAACATATTTTGAAAATAGCCTTTACAAATAAACAAAAATATATTTTGAAAACTGTTTTTACAAATGATTTTCAAATATCTTCTGACAGAACTCGTAACCGAGTTCGGCCCGAGTTCGGTCCGAACTCTGATCGAGTTCGGTCCAAAAATGATTCAAACTTCTGTTGCCTCCAAATCAGCGAGCAACGTCTCTTTTGCGAGATATTTGCATCCGAACTCTGCCCGAACTCTGCCCGAGTTCGGTTCGAGAAAACACCTATAAATAGAGAAGAACTTTTTATTTCAAATCATTCATTCATTCTTCATTCTCTCTTCTCTACTACTCAAGTGTTTTCAAACGATCTAAGACTTTCAAATCATACCTATACATCTCTTAGCCAAAAGCCAGTACTATCAGAGTTGATTTAGAATCTTTTGGTGTTTCAAGAGTTGTAAAGAGGTCGTTCCAAGTTCAACAACTTTTCCTGTTGTGGAGCTGGTCGTGCGCTCGTCACCAAGCACGGTGTGTGTTGGGGAGCTGGTCGTGCGCTCGTCACCAAGCACGGTGTTGTAAGAGACTGCAAGCTCTCAGTTAAAGCTTGTGCCACAGTGGATTAACATCGAGCAAGAGTACTCGAGACTGGATTAGTCCTCTCAGAGGGATACCAGTATATATCGCTGTGTCACTGAGTTTGAACTCTCTCTCTTTATTTACTGTCTCTTATATCTCTGCCATAGTTTAATTTTTAATTGGTGATTATTTTCTGCTGCACACACGCACTCTATTCACCCCCCTCTAGAGGTGCTCAATGGTCCTACAATTGGTATCAGAGCAGGTTATATTCTTATATAACATACCTTAGAGAGTATATATATATATGGCAGCCGTGAAATCTATATTCAACGGTGAAGGGCAATCCACAAATAGACCTCCCCTATTTGATGGAACAAATTATACCTACTGGAAGACACGAATGAATTTCTTTCTAAAGTCTCTCGACTTTGATCTTTGGTCAATAGTCATTGATGGTTATAAGAAACCAGCACCAACAGTGGTTGAAGGCCAACTGGTGGAAAAGACCCATGATAAGTACACTGAAGCTGAAAAGGCTAAAGCTAGCCTAGATGCTCGTGCCATCAATGCACTATTCTGTGCAATTGACAAAATTGAGTTCAACAGAGTTTCAACCTGTAAGACGTCTCATAAAATTTGGAAACTCCTTGAGGTAACCCATCAAGGGACTTCCCAAGTGAAGGAATCCAAAATTAGTAGACTGACACAGGAGTATGAATCTTTTAAGATGAAACCCGGTGAGTCAATTACACAGATGTTTACTCGTTTCCTTGATATAACTAATCCTTTACAATCTCTTGGTAAGGATTACAGCAATCACGAGAAGATCAGAAAAGTGCTGCGGGCTCTAACAAAGAACTGGAATCCAAAAGCCATAACAATCATTGAAGGAAACGATCTCACCACTATGACACTGGAAACACTGATGGGCAAACTCATGACCCATGAACTCGACTTGCAAGATTTTGAAGAAGCAACACCAAAGGTGAAATCTATTGCCTTCAAAGCTCAAGCAAGAAAATCAACATACAACGACTCCGATGAAGAATCGTCAAGTGGTGATGAACGAGTCCTACTTGTGAAGAACTTCAAGAGATATCTAAAGTTCACAAGCAGAAAGAAGAAAGATGTCCAAGAAAGCAATGAAGATGAAACTATATGCTTTGGATGTAAGAAGTCAGGGCATATAAAGAAGGACTGTCCAACCACCAAGAAAAGCAGTCCATACGATAGATCAAGATCAAGCAGAAAAGCAACATCTAGTCGAAAGTATGCCAACACAAGCATCTGGCACGAAAGCGATGCCAGTGATACAGAAGAAGAAGATAGACCCTGCGGCAATGCAAATGTTTGTCTCATGGTATTTGATAAGGTATCATCTAACCCTTTGTTTGATGATTTTACTTTCGATGAATTAGAGAATGCCTTTAGCAAACTACTTGAAAATCACAAAACTGTGCTCGACAAGTATAAGCAATCTCAAAGAGATTAAGGCACACACAACCGAGATAGCTAGACTGTCCAATCTGGTTGAAGATATTAAAGAGACATCTACTACCGGTAACACGGAAGAGATAGCCAAACTCAAGGTAGACTATCATGAGGCTATCCTCAATATTGAAGAGAAAGAAAGGGACTATGTCAAAATACAAAAGCTTTATGACATAGAGAAGAAGATGCACTTAGTAACTGAACAAAGACTCCTAGATATGACTGCTAGATACGAAGAGTCTATTGCGATTTCTAAAAGTTAGAAATCATGTTAGGCAAACAGGCAATACCTGTAACACAGCCTAAGATTAGTCCTAATGCTAAGCATATACCTAAAAGGACTAAACACAAGAAAGCAAAGAAGAAACACGAACATCATCATGCTTTTACTTATAGGTTCTCCAAACAAAACAAGCTTGCAAACACAGTTTCTACCACTAAACTGACTTGCACATATTGTGGTATGCACGGACACATATCACAATATTGTCTTGCAAGAAAGCTTGTTGACAACCATACTTTAGTCTGGAGACCTAAAGCTAATCTGTGTGGACCCTTCAGAAAATGGGTACCAAAGGATTCATCTACTTGTCTTGTAGGTGGACCCTCAACCCTCTCATGCTAGAAGCAAATGGATCCTCGATAGCGGATGTTCGCGACACATGACTGGTGATGCATCCTTATTCGCTACGCTATCGATGAAGAAAGAAGGATACGTCTCCTTCGGAAATAACTTGAGATGTAATATAATCGGTAATGGTACTGTAGGTATTTCTCCTTATCCAATAATAAAGGATGTTTGTCTAATAACTGAATTGAAACATAATCTATTGAGCATAAGTCATTTGGCAGATAATGGTTATGGTATCAATTTTGTGAAAGATAAATGTACCATATATGATATGTCATCTGGTGATCCCGTATATAAAGGGATTAGAGAAGACAATATTTATGTTTTCTTTTTGGAGAATACTAATAATGCAGGAAGGTGCCTAGTAGCCAATCAAGATGAAAGCCGGCTATGGCACATGAGACTAGGACATGCAAACATGGATACTATCTCACGTCTAAATACAAAGAAGTTGGTAAGAGGACTCCCTGAAATTCCATTCAAGAGAGATATGGTATGTGCTGACTGTGAAAAGAATAAAGCACATAGGTCTACTTTTAAATCCATCAACGCTGTAAGTACTTCGAGACCTTTGCAATTAATTTATATGGATTTATTTGGTCCTAGTAGAGTCGCTAGTCTTGGCGGTAAGCTCTACGCTTTTGTTATTGTTGATGATTTCTCTCGATTTACTTGGGTTTATTTCTTATCAAACAAAAGTGATACAATTTTTGAATTTCAGATATTTTGTAAAAAGGTACAAAACGAAAAAGGCTTCATGATTACTCGTATCCGAAGTGATCATGGTGGCGAATTCAAAAATTCTGATTTCAAAAAGTTTTGTGATGATAGTGGATATTACCACGAAATTTCGTGTCCTAGAACTCCCCAACAGAATGGTGTTGTGGAGCGGAAGAATCGTACTCTAATCGAAATGGCTAGAGTCATGCTGAATCAGTATAATCTTCCTAAATATTTTTGGGCAGAAGCTGTTAGTACAGCCTTTCATGTTTTAAATAGGGTGTTAATTCGACCAATCTCGAAGAAAATACCATATGAGCTTTGGTTTGGAAGAATTCCAAACATTTCTTATTTCAAAGTTTTTGGTTGTCGCTGTTTTATCCTGAACACCAAGGATAACTTGGGAAAGTTTGACTCCAAAGCAGATGACGGGATATTTCTCGGATATGCTGCTAAGAGTAAGGGATATAGAATTTTCAATAAAAGATCTATGATTGTTGAAGGGACTATTAATGTTACCTTTGATGAGTTAAATAGTCACAGATCTAGCGACAGTGATGATGAAGATTCATATACAAAGACTAAGAAGAGTTCTGAGAAAGATCTGACCCAAGATGCAAGGACTGATAAAAGTTCCGAAGATGCAGGAACTGAGAAGAGCCTTGTGAAAGATATGGCCCAAAGATTTGAATCATTGAGATTCAAGCCAGATCATCCAGAAACTCTCATTATAGGTGATGTATCCAAAGGTGTAAGTACACGTTCATCTCTTAAAAATTCTGAATTAGCAGCAAATGTAGTATTTATTTCAAAAATAGAACCTAAGAATGTAGATGATGCTTTTACTGATGAGTTTTGGATTTCTGCCATACAAGAGGAACTTAATCAATTTGAGAAAAACCAAGTTTGGGAATTTGTTCTTAAACCAATTGGTCAATCTATAATTGGTACCAAATGGGTGTTCCGAAATAAACTCAGTGAAGATGGACAAGTTCTACGCAACAAAGCACGTCTAGTGGCACAAGGTTATAATCAAGAAGAAGGAATTGATTATGATGAGACCTATGCTCCTGTTGCTAGACTAGAAGCCATCCGCATGTTTTGTGCATTTGCATGTTTTAATAATTTTAAACTTTTTCAAATGGACGTGAAAAGGGCATTCTTAAATAGATTTTTGAAAGAAGAGGTTTTTGTAAAACAACCCCCTGGTTTTGAAGATTTTCAAAAACCTGATCACGTCTTCAAGCTTAAGAAAGCACGTTATGGGCTCAAACAAGCACCTCGTGCTTGGTATGAACGCCTAAGCGCCTTCTTACTTGATAATGGATTTTCGAAAGGAAAGATTGATACTACTTTATTTATTAAATCCATGAATGATGATATTCTTCTAGTGCAAATTTATGTAGATGATATTATATTTGGTTCTACTAATGAAAAACTCTGTCAAGATTTTGCCAAGTGTATGCAGAGTGAATTTGAGATGAGTATGATGGGAGAGCTAAACTTCTTCCTAGGACTTCAAATCAAACAACACTCGAACGGAACATTCATCAACCAAGCTAAATACACGAAGGACATACTGAAAAAGTACGACTTCGAGAATGTAAAGCCAATCGGGACGCCTATGGCTATATCTACAAAGCTTGATGCTGATGAAAGTGGCAAACCTGTCGATCAGCGCAAGTATCGAGGTATGATTGGTAGTTTATTATACTTAACTGCTAGTCGCCCTGATATTATGTTTAGCGTTTGCATTTGTGCACGTTATCAGGCAAACCCTAAGGAATCACATCTTAGTGTAGTTAAGCGTATCTTCCGATACCTTAAAGGAACTTCTACAGTTGGCTTATGGTATCCCAAAACTAAATCCTTTGACCTTATAGGTTACTCGGATGCGGATTTTGCTGGATGCAAAGTGGACCATAAAAGTACCAGTGGCACATGTCATTTCTTAGGAAAGGCCTTAGTCTCTTGGTTTAGCAAGAAACAAAATTCAGTAGCATTATCAACAACTGAGGCAGAGTATATCGCCGCAGGACGTTGTTGTGCTCAGATTTTGTGGATGAAGCAAACCTTAGAGGACTACAATCTGCACTACACTAATGTTCCTATTTATTGTGACAACACTAGTGCTATAAATCTGACTAAGAATCCTATTTGTCATTCACGCACAAAGCACATAGAAATTAGATATCATTTCCTTCGTGATCATCAATAACACGGGAATATCTGCCTAGAATTTATTGACACTAATCATCAACTAGCAGATATATTCACTAAACCATTGGCTGAAGACCGTTTTAACATTTTGAGGCGTGAGCTCGGCATTCTTGAATTCTCAGACTCATAATGTATATGGTAATTAAAATTGAATTTAATGACTTGATACTTTATTTAACGAAAATTATTTTTGGGTACAAACTTAAAAAGGGTATGTCTGTCACCACGGCTACAGTCGAAGCGAAGCAGTATTTAAGAGTTCCCCGGTGAACCTCCGTTAGCTGGGACAACCCCTACAGTTAACCCAAAAATAACAGTCGTTATTTAATATTACAGTCAAAGTTATTAATTTCTACTTTTAAACCTACCAGAATGCATTGACTATCTCGGGAATGCAAGTGGCCGAACTCGGCCCGAACTTTGACCGAGTTCGGACCGAGTTCGGTCGGCGCTGTTATTAATTCCAGAACCGAACAGCCGGCCCTAGTGCCTATAAAAACCATCCTTTCTTCCACTTTT
Organism: Iris pallida; assembly: GCA_029216955.1. Lineage (NCBI taxonomy): Eukaryota > Viridiplantae > Streptophyta > Magnoliopsida > Asparagales > Iridaceae > Iris > Iris pallida. The sequence continues at coordinate 154,376 of JANAVB010019501.1, forward strand.
TCCACACAACAACTCATGGAAATTCCTCCTCTCTTCCTAGAAGCTTCTCCTCCTTCATCCTAGCAAGGTTCCGAAGAGATCTAGTGGGCGATCATCTTGTTCCTCCTTCCTTTTTCTTTCAAAAAGGTACTTTCTCTCTATTTTTTTTTCATGGCCCCCAAGCGTCAAAGAGGAACCACTTCCCAAGGTGCCTCCTCTTCTTCTGAATACACCCCAGCTAGTCTATTCAGTGCAGCACGACCTAGAGATCCCGATGAATATGACTCTACTTTGTTCCCGGACAAAGATTTTTCGGATCTCTGGCTCGACTCTTTTTCTGGTCGTTGTATTTGTAATGGAGCTTTTGTAAACTTTACTACTTTCTTTGAGTATGCTCCAACTTTTGACCAACTTGGGTACCGAGATTTCTTCGAGGTACAAGAAAATATTTATGACAATGCCGTCCATATGTTTTACTGCAACATGCAAGTAAAACCAAACGAAAATTTCTATTCTTGCGTTGCTGGGCAAGAATTGGAATTTAGCGCCACCGACATCAGCGAATTCTTCCATATTCCTGATCTTGGTGATGCCTTAGTTGACATATATCATATTCAATTCCCTGCTGATGTCACTCTTGCTTCCTTCAGGGAACTAATCTGTCATCCTAACCCTGTTCCCCGTAGAATTTTTGCCAAGAATTTGAATCAAACTTTCTATGAACTTCATCGTATGGTTTTCTCCGTATTTCTTCCAAAGAAAGGTTCTACTGATGAAGTAACCTTTATGGAATTATCTGCTTTGTATCATATTCACTTTGGCATCCCATTCTCTATTCCCAAAACTGTGATGTCCTGGATGCTTAACTGCAGAAATGCAGGTAGGAATCTAGTATATCCAATGCACTTAGCTTCTATCTTTCGACGTTTCGAGATTAATCTTAAGACGTGTGCCATCTCCTCCACTCCTGTCGAGCTGACTAGATCTCGTCGATTTTTTGCTCCACCTCTGCCTCCTGGAGCTCATCCTGTTCCAGCTGCTGATGCTGAGGTCCCTCCTGCTGATGCTCCTCCTACTCCAGCCCCTGTCCCAGGATTTGATCCGACGTTCTATCAGCGCTTTGATGATTCTGTCATCAGGATTCAGAGTTCCGGCGCATTTCTCAGGCCCAGGTGCTGAGGAATGGCATTGCTGACCTCCACTACAGCCTGGCTCATGATCCTGTCCATCCAGTCACCATCTTACCTTACCCTGCTTTTTCGGGTCCTCGATTTACTGATGAGGCTTCCTTTCAGTATTTCGACCCAACTATAGCCTACTTTCCTCATGAGACTCCGGGTGCAGATGACCCTACGATGTGACGTGGATTCAGCTATGGGCTAATGGACATTTTTGTTAGATGCTGATCAGTTGATGTAGTTTTTTTTATTTCATGTCTAAACTGATTAGTTAGACATTTTTTCAGTTGTACTTTTGGATTATTAGTAGAAATTTTCATAACTGTTTTAGTTTATTATGAGCTGTTTCTTTCTATATTAGTTGTTTTCATATGTCTTATGCTGTGTTTATGTTTTTTTCTTCACTTTGTCTTGTGTTTGTCTATTGTTGGCTTCACAGATTACGGGGGAGCCAAGTCATTTTACTACTTGACAAAGGGGGAGAAAAAGAGTACAATACCAAAAAGTTTTTTTTTCAGGTACTTTGTATTTTGTTCTATTTCATATAAATATATTTTGGTATAGACTCAAGTTTGTCAATTATCAAAATGGGAGAGATTGTTGGCCCATTCCATGGTCACACCCGATTTCGATAATCAACATATACTTAAGTCAATACACAAAATATAGAAAATGTTGCTAATCATTTCAGGATACATGAAATTAAATTCAACGGACGATGTACTGCATCAAACAAAGCGTCAACATCATCAAATCTTTAGAAGACTCATTTCTCATTTTATTCTGTATTTTATATTTTATTAAGTCTAGGATTTATTTTGTAAAATCAGTTTTGGTAATACTGGCTTAGGGTTAAAACTGTCCACATTCTAAAAGCCTACCTATTTACCTTTCGTATTTCATTTTCAAAAACATATTTTGAAAATAGCCTTTACAAATGATTTTACAAATAACCAAAAATATATTTTGAAAACTGTTTTTACAAATGATTTTTAAATATCTCTTGACATAACTCGTAACCGAGTTCGGCCCGAGTTCGGCCCGAGTTCGGTCCGAACTCTGACCGAGTTCGGTCCAAAAATGATTCAAACTTCTGTTGCCTCCAAATCAGCGAACAACGTCTCTTTTGCGAGATATTTGCATCCGAACTCTGCCCGAGTTCGGTTCGAGAAAACACCTATAAATAGAGAAGAACTTTTCATTTCAAATCATTCATTCATTCTTCATTCTCTCTTCTCTACTACTCAAGTGTTTTCAAACGATCTAAGACTTTCAAATCATACCTATACATCTCTTAGCCAAAAGCCAGTACTATCAGAGTTGATTTAGAATCTTTTGGTGTTTCAAGAGTTGTAAAGAGGTCGTTCCAAGTTCAACAACTTTTTCTGTTGTGGAGCTGGTCGTGCGCTCGTCACCAAGCACGGTGTTGCAAGAGACTGCAAGCTCTCAGTTAAAGCTTGTGCCTTAGTAGATTAACATCGAGCAAGAGTACTCGAGACTGGATTAGTCCTCTCAGAGGGATACCAGTATATATCGCTGTGTCACTGAGTTTGAACTCTCTCTCTCTTTATTTACTGTCTCTTATATCTCTGCCATAGTTTAATTTTTAATTGGTGATTATTTTCCGCTGCACACACGCACTCTATTCACCCCCCTCTAGAGGTGCTCAACGGTCCTACAGAATAGCTCTATCTACCCCCACAAGATCGCTACCAGTAACTATATTGAACCTTACTGATAATGACTCGGGCTCCAGTTCTATCCATGTTACAAATCGTGCAGACATAAATGAATACGATGCACCCGAATCAAATAATATTGATGCTGGAAAAGAGTTGACGAGAATGGTACCTGCCACCACCTCACTTGATGCCAATTCTTCTGCCACGGTCAGAGCCATGGCTTGACCTGGTCCACCTTGTGCTGGTCCTCTCTGCTGGTGACCTCTATGCCTGTTCTGAATCTGAACCTGGGCATACTGCTGAGCCTGAGGCGATAATAGCCTCGGAGGCTGGTACTGCTGCTGCAGTGGTGCTGGACCCTTAACCGATGGACTGGTTAGGTTTGATGATGATGAACTGGCTCTATTCGGACAGGACCTTATCTTGTGATCTGGTGCCCCACAAGCCAAGCCCAATCTTGTGCTCTGCGATACTCTGATAGTACATGTTATGGCTTCCCACAATGAGTGCAGCCTAATGCGGAAGACTGCTTCTGATTCTATTGCTGAGGATATGCCGGCGTCGAGTGCTGAACTAATAAAACTGTGGTCGCCCTCCTAGGAGCTCCAATAGTCAAAGTCCTAGCTGCCGGGGCTGGTGCTGAAGACTGGAACATCTGCCCATGAGACCTCTTCCGTCCTTCGCTTATATCTACAATCCTCTACGAAGTATACTCATGCGTCTTCATTGCTCGCAAGACAGCATCAAACATCTGGTGCTCAAACTGCTCCACTAATATGATAATCTCTAGGTGGAGCCCCAGTTGGAATCGCTGGGCTCGATCCAATTCGGCTGTCACCAAGGTAGGAGCAAACCGACTGAGTCTAGAAAACTCGACCGCATATACATCGACCGTCCTTCCCATCTGCTTGAGATTAGTGAATCTCGTCTGCAAATCATACCGAGCCACTGGGTCGAAGTACTTGGTCTGGAACTTATTGCTGAATACTGCCCATGAGACAGGCGTCGGTAATCCAACTGCTAGCATCGCCCACCAGCTGCGGGCTAAGTCTAATAACTGCAGGCGCACAACGGCCACCTTCTCATCCTTAGGAATCCTAGCTGCTTCCAGGATAACCTCTGTGTCCTGAAGCCATGCATCAGCAGCAATAGCATCTTCAGTGCCATCAAAGAAAGGAGGGTTCAGACGCTTGAAGCTGTTGGCCGTGTTGTTCCCTTGGTAACCAACTCTGCCCATGGCATCTAGTACTGTCTGGTGCAGGGCATCGTTCCGACGATCTTGAGATGCAAACAATTCCCTGATGAGACCCACTAGGGTTCCATTATCAGGCTCTGCAGGCTGGACTGCTGAACTGGGGGCTTTGGATGCCCGAAATGCATGACTCGGGAGGCCGCTCCAGAGTGCTGGGCTTGGTCTCCAGGTTGCTGCTGGTCTACTTGAGGTGCTCCGCCTTGCTGATCAGTAGGGCCAGGAATAATGCCGCTGAAGAAACGACATAGGGAACAATAAGGAAGAACCATGATAGATCGAGGATATAAACATGTGATCTGGTCAAGATTTTGGAAAGATTAGAGGACACGAGTAGAAATCAAGGGCGAGTGATGATTGAGATATCTATTCAGTGAAACCCTCACACATCTTGATTTACAAGACCTGCATGGGCCACCACTTAAACCGTGTCATGCCCCAAAACCAGAATACTGGAGAGCGGGGGACAGACACAGCCAGCTACGTACATTGAAGTGAATCCTACCTCGTAATATGGTCACAGCTATCTAGATGAATGAGGGTTTACTACAAGCCATTAGTCTCTTAGGGTCAAGAACAAGCCTAGTGTCTCAATCTCAAGCAAGCAAGTAATTGTAACAAGATGGTAGATCATCAAACATACAAAGTAAGGCATCCTAAACATTACATATTCAGATGATCATGAAGCTAGTCATACAAAATGCGAAGACTAGCAAGAGTTTAAGTCATACATGATCAACCCTAGGATTTGTCAATCATGTTACAGCCTTTAGGCAGACAGGAATGTAAATTCAACACGAGCTAACACTTGCTCAGCGGATAAACACCTCAAAAGAACAATTTTACAATTAAAGTGGGAGAGTATAATAAAACCCACTCATTGCCAAGATTACGTCTGGTGTTCACCATCTGGCTGGAAGGCAGAGAGATCCTTAGGAGCTACTCCGAAATCTGGCCATACAAAACCAGCTAGGTCAGACCCCAGAAAGAGCAAGTGCCACAAGAAGGCTTCACTTAAGAACTAAAACCAACATATTAGCACATGATACATAAAGGATAACGAAAGACATGAGTTAGAGAAAACAGGGTGATAAACGATAAGATAACTAAAGGACCATTCCGGTAACCAAGTTACAACCCGTAAACTAAACAAGGATCGGGGTTGTAACCCTTTGCCTGAACAGAACTTAGTCTCTAACCAATTATCGATAAGTAAAGCATAAACAAGCATGTCCTGAAACAGCCATGTACTGGATCTAGGCAAGACTAGACAAAATAGGACTCCATCCATCAATCACGGCCAAGCAATAAGTACGGCTTGATACTTTAACTAAGTAGGGTTATCACAAGCCTAGTTACTAACAAGATGCATCGAGATGTTTCAACAGCCACAAGCCCTGCAGTCTTAATCCAGGTTATCCGGTCACAAGTTGAGAGAGTTGGATTAGGTGACTTAGAGGTGCAACACACGACAGTGTGTTGGAAATGTGTCCTACTCGACGGCAGGCTACAAGTCCAATTAAAGCACCCAGATAACGGGACTGCCTGTAGCTGAGAAATCTCTTCATCTACTACTTTATCAATCTAGTCATTATCCTAGTCAGATTCAGTACGAATCCCTGACCGTGGAAATCAGAAATTCATATCCTAGACATGATGCAAGACGAGACATATAGCTTATACAAGCACAAACATCCACGGTGTCAAGATAAGAGTTACTTAGCAAGTCAGGGTAGTTGTCGCAACAGCGTTCAAGATTATCATGACATGTCAGGTTACTTGTTACTTGTCAAGATTACTTGTCAGGAGTGCACCTCGACGGCCACTATCAAGATTGTACAAGTCTTATCAAGTTACTTATCATGTCAAAAGTTCTTATCAAGAGTGTGCCTCGACGGACAACTATCCAGATTTTTATGTCATGTTCATGTCAACATCAATACTGACAAGTCATGCTGTGCTCAACAAATTATCGAGTCGGGTCGTCATAAGATAGGTCAAGTACAAGTCACATGAAAGATCACATGCACATACAACGAGAACTATGATAACATGCATGGGGCAAGGGGCAAGGGATATCATGGCAACAAGTGGCGCTGGTCAATTGGCGCCAGGGAAATGACAGGTGGCGCCAAGGGGGACAGTGGGTGCCTAAGTTAGTTTGCGCCATGCTGGGTGCACCAGGCACTGGGGTGCGCCAGGTCAGGTTACGCCTGACTGGGAACGCCATGTCAGGTTGCGCCTGACTGGGGTGCACCATGTCAGATTACGCCAGAGCCCAAGGGGGCGCTGGGCTAGGTTGCGCCAGACTAAGCTACACGAGGTCGGGTTGGGCAAGGGCCCAAGGGGGGCACCTGACTCAGGTTGCGCCTAACTCAGGTTGCGCCAGACTCAGGTTGCGCCGCGCTAAGAAGCGCGCGCTGGGTCAGGTTGTGCAGCACTGAGAAGCGCGCGCTGGGTTAGGTTGCGTCACGCTAAGAAGCGAGAGTTGGGTCAGGTTGCGCCGCGCTAAGAAGCACGCGCTGGGTTAGGTTGTACCGCGCTAAAAAGCACGCACTTGGTCAGGTTGCGCCACGCAAAGAAGCGTGTGCTGGGCTAGGTAGCACCAGGTACTGTTCTTCTTTTCCAAACAGCAAAGAAGAACCCATGGAATCCAAAAACTTCAAAATGCCATAACTTGCTCAAAACAAGTCCGAAATGGGACTTCTAAGGGTCTAAACTGCATAGAACGAGATTTACAAAAATCCAAGGGTCAAAACTTAGATCTACAAAAATCCATCCATTATGTCACGTCCCAGAACTAGAATACTGGAGAGCGGGGGCAGACATAGCCAGCTACGTATATTGAAATGGATTCCATCTCGCTATACGGTCACGGCTGTCTAGATACATGAGGGTTTACTACAAGCCAACAGTCTCTTAAGGTCATGGGCAAGCCTAGTGTCTCAATCACAAACAAGTAAGTAAATGTCACAAGATGTATGATCATTAAATATACAATAATAAGGCGTCCCAAATATTACATATTCAGCTGATCATGAAGCTAGTCGTTACAAAATGTTAAGACTAACAAGGGTTTAGTCATACATGATCAACCCTAGGATCTGTTAACCATGTTACAGCCCGTAGGCAGACAGTAAGTAAATGCAACCGAGCTAAACAGGTGCTCGTCGGCTAAACGCCTCAAAAGAATATTTTTACAATAGAGTAGGAGAGCCAAAAATAATCCACTCGTTACCCTGGTTACGCCTGGTGTTCACCATCGGGCTGGAAAAATGGTAGATACTCTGGAGCTGCTCCGAAATCTGGCCACACAAAACCAGCTGGGTCAGACCCCAGAAAGAGCAAGTGCCACAAAGGAGGCTTCACTTAAGAGCTAAAACCAGCAATCAGCACAAGATATAAATAAAAGTAAGAACTGGAAATAAAGAAAATACACCAAGATGATATACGACGAGATAACCATGGAACTATTCAGACAACCAGGTTACAACCCGTAAACCAAACAAGGACCGGGGTTGTGACCCTTCATCTGAGCAGAACTTGGAATTCTCACCATTTATCGGTAAAATAAATACAAGCATTCTGGTCATTCAATAGTCTGGAACAGGATCAGGGCAAGACTAGACTGGTTAGACTCCATCCAATCACTTCACGGCCAAGCAAGAATTACGGCTTGATACTTTAACTAACTAGGGTTGTCACAAGCCTAATTACTAACAAGATGCAGTAAGATTATTCTACAGCCACAAGCCCTGCAGACCATCAAGGTTACCCGGGTTAAAAGATTAGAGTTGAATTCAGGTGGGTACATCGTCCAGGAAACGAATGTACCCTCAGGTAGCTTGAAGGGTGCAACACATGACAGTGTGCTGGAAATGTGCCCTACTCGACGGCAGGCTACAGATCCCAAGGCATGCCCAGGTAACGAGATTGCCTGTAGCTGGGAAATCTCATCATGACTAATGTATTAATCTAGTTATTAGTCTTAGTCCATTTTAGTAGGTACTCCTGACCGTGGTACTCAGGAGTCCCTGTCCTAGACATGATGCAAGATAGGACTGGTTTATGTATACAAACACAATCGCCCACGGTGTCCAGATTAATTATACAGGTCATGTCATGTCAGGTAGGCGTCGTAACAGCTATTCGAGATAATCATGTCAGGTTATCATGCCAAGTGTACTTGTCAGAAGTGCGCCACGACGGGCCACTATCAGGTCATGTCATGTTATTATGTCAGGAGTGCACCACTACGGGTCACTATCACGTCATGCTCAATTATCAATTCCAAACATATCAAGCAAATTTATGATTATCAAGTTCAGGACAAAAGGCGTAAGGATATAAAATGGACGTTAAACATCTAATAAAATATCAATATACAGGCCTATAGAAGATCCAGGGTAATCAGGCTACGCTCAAGTCAGGCTACGCTCAAGCCAGGCTACGCTCAGGTTAGGCTACGCTCAGGCCAGGCTACGCTCAGGCCAGGCTACGCTCAGGCCAGGCTACGCTCAGGTCAAGCTACGCTCAGGTCAAGCTACGCTCAGGCCAGGCTACGCTCAGGCCAGGCTACGCTCAGGCCAGGCTACGCTCAGGTCAGGCTACGCTCAGGTCAAGCTACGCTCAGGCCAAGCTACGCTCAGGCCAGGCTACGCTCAGGTCAAGCTACGCTCAGTCCAAGCTACGCTCAGGCCAAGCTACGCTCAGGTCAAGCTACGCTCGGGTCAGGCTACGCTCAGGTCAAGCTATGCTTAGGCCAAGCTACGCTCAGGCCAGGCTATGCTCAGGCCAAGCTACGCTCAGGCCAGGCTACGCTCAGGTCAAGCTACGCTCAGGTCAGGCTACGCTCAGGTCAAGCTACGCTCAGGTCAAGCTACGCTCAGGTCAAGCTACGCTCAGGTCAGCGTATGCAAGACATACGCTTCCAAAAAGGCAGCGTATGTACTCCATACGACTCCTCTTCTAGGCAGCGTATGAGGTCCATACGACTCCTTGCCAAGGTAGCGTATGTACTCCATACGACTCCTCATCAAGGCAGCGTATGCAAGTCATACGCTTCCAAAAGGCAGCGTATGTACTCTATACGACTCCTCTCCTAGGCAGCGTATGAGGTCCATACGACTCCTCATCAAGACAGCGTATGCAAGTCATACGCTTCCAAAAGGTAGCGTATGAGGACTGCGCTGCGCTAAAGAGCGCACGCAGCTCAGTGGCACAAGCTAAAAAGCTTGCGTACTGCTCACTGTCTTCTCCAAAACAGCAAGAACTCTATGGTTTGAACCCAAGGCTTCAAAAGTCCATAACTTGGTCAAAATAAGTCCAAATCCAACCTTTAAAGGGTCAAAATTGGGTAGATTAAAATTCTCTACAACATGGAACCATCAAAACTTGAAAACAAAGAAGTTTGATAGATCAAAACCACCAAAATCCGAAAATAACCAATTTCTAGATCTATAAAAATTAAAGCCTCAAAATGGAAAATGACAAGTTCTAATGTGTCTTAGAAACATGAGAAAAAGCTAATAGAACAATAAAATGAGCTCTATTGTGGAAGCAAGTTATACTTGCCTAGACCTCTCTCTCCTCTCTTTGGTAGGTGAAGGGAGTAAATGGAAGAAGAAGAAGAGATTAATGAAGAGAAAGAAGAAGAATAGGTAATAAATATGAGTGGTGGTGGTAGGTAGGGGGTTCACCTTGGGTTCATCATGAACCCAATCAAAACCAAGCCAAGCTGAACCAACCAACCCAAACCAGGAATAAACCAAGCCAAGAAGGAAATCATGCAATACAAGAATAAAACACGTACACGTATTCCAAGAATACGTAATACGAACCACAGGCATTACAAATCTACCCACCTTAAAAGAATTTTGTCCTCGAAATTTAATTAAGAGGCTAGAGAGACGAGGACAAGCTATTCAAATAACAAGCTAGCTATACTAGGCAATCAATCAATCATGCAAGCAAGGAATCGAAGGTATGAGGCATAAGAAAGATATTATACCTCACGAGTCAAACAAGTCGGGATATCGCGATCGGATATCATCCTCATGCTCCCACGTTGACTCCCCCAAAGAGTGATGATCCCAAGCAACTCGGACTAACTTGATAGTCTTGTTCTTGAGGATCTTCTCTCTCCGGTCCAATATAGACACGGGCCTCTCCTCATACGAAAGGTTGGTACCAACAACCAATTTCGAATGATCCAGGATGTGGCTCAGGTCCGGGATATACCGTCGTAATTGGGATACATGGAACACGTCATGCACCTCGCTTAGCGACGGCAGAAGAGCGAGACGATAGGACACATCTCCTACTCGCTCCAGAATGTCAAACGGTCCTATATACCTAGGATAAGCTTGCCCCGTATGCCGAAATGAATGACGCCACGGTTAGGCGAAATCCTCAGGAATACATGATCGCCGACCGAAAACTCGAGAGTGTGCCGATGAGAATCGGCCCAATGGCGCTGGCGATCTTGGGCAACTCGAAGATGATCTCTGACTCGCCTGACCACTTCAACTGTCTGGGCAATCATTTCTGGACCGAGCATCTGTCTCTCTCCAACATCATCCCAGGCTAGCGGGGATCTGCACTTCCTACCATACAGTGCCTCGAACGGTGCCATCTGGATACTGGCCTGGAAACTGTTATTGTACGAGAATTCCACCAGGTGCAAGTGATCTTCCCATGAACCACCGAAGTCAAGTATGCAAGACCGTAACATGTCTTCAAGAGTCTGGATCGTGCGCTCCGACTGGCCATCTGTTTGTGGGTGATATGCTGAACTGAACTGGAGATGAGTTCCCAAACTCTCTTGCAAGCTACACCAAAAGTGCGACGTAAATCTTGAATCTCGGTCCGAGGTGATACTGACTGGCACACCGTATAATCTGACAATCAGCTTGAGGTACATCTCTGCTAACTGAGCCGTCGACTGACCAACCCTGAATGGAAGAAAGTGAGCCACTTTCGTGAGCCGATCAACTATAACCCAGATAGCATCTCTCCAGCTGGGGATCTAGGTAGTCCAGTCACAAAATCCATGGTCACATGCTCCCACTTCCATTCTGGAATCGGTAAGGGCTGAAGAAGTCCAGCCGATCTCTGATGTTCAGCTTTAACTTATTGGCAAACCAAACACCGAGAGTCAAACCGAGCTATCTCCCGTTTTATGCCATTCTACCAGAAATGCTGCCGGATATCACGGTACATCTTCGTACCACCGGGATGGATGGAATACTGCGAACTATGCGCTTCTGACATGATCTCCTGTCGGACATCTCTGCTGGGTACACAAAGACGCTTACCATGTCGAAGTATACCATCCTTATGAATGTATAACTCTGGTCTTCGTCCTGCCTCACACTCTGCTCTGAGTCGCTGAAGCTTGGAATCTGCCGACTGCGCCATCCGGATCCTCTCGACTATAGTGGACTGAACTTGCATACTGGCTATCAAGGCCACACTAGAAGGGAGAACAACTTCAATACCCATCTTCTGAAGATCTGCTAACAGCTCTGGTTGCGCTGTTAGAAAATAAACTTCCACTCTCCTGCTCAATGCATCCGCAACAACATTGGCCTTCCCAGGATGATACTGCAAGTTGACATCATAATCTACAAGAAGTTCCAGCCACCTTCTCTGACGCATGTTAAGATCCTTCTGGGTGAAAACATACCTCAGGCTCTTGGGGTCGGTGAAAATCTCCACCCTGTCTCCATACAAGTAGTGCCTCCACAACTTAAGTACAAATACCACTGCTGCCAGCTCCAAGTCATGGGTTGGATAATTCCTCTCATGATCACGAAGTTGTCGTGACGCATAAGCTATTACCTACCCATGCTGTATCAGAACACATCCTAAACCTCTGTCTGAAGCATCACAGTACACTGAGAATCCTCCAGTCCTATCTGGAAGCGTGAGAATAGGAGCTGTTATCAGGCCTCGCTTCAACTGCTCAAAAGAACTCTGACACTCTGTTGTCCAAGCAAACTACGCATCCTTGTGGGTCAACTGCGTCAATGGCGCTGAAATTCGAGCAAAATCCGAAACAAACTGCCGGTAGTAGCCAGCCAATCCAAGAAAACTACGAACCTCTGCAACTGTGCTGGGCACTGGCCATGACTCAATAGGCACAATCTTCTGGGGATCCACTTCTACTCCTCCTCGAGTGATGATATGACCTAAGTACGAAATGCGATCGAGCCAGAACTTGCATTTACTGAACTTGGCATATAACTGGTGCTCTCTGAGGATCTGAAGAACTATACGGAGATGCTACTCATGCTCCGCCTCACTCTTGCTGTAGACCAGAATGTCATCCAAGAACACAATCACAAACTGATCCAAGTAAGGCATGAAGATGCGATTCATGAGGTCCATGAATACTGCCGGCGCATTGGTTGCTCCAAAAGGCATAACAAGAAATTCCCAATGCCCATATCTCAATCTAAAAGCTGTCTTCGGGATGTCCTGCTCTCTGACTCTGATCTGATGATAACCTGAGCGCAAATCAATCTTCGAGAATACTGAAGCCCCCTTGAGTTGATCAAACAAGTCATCTATCCTCGGAAGAGGGTATCTGTTTTTGATTGTCACTGAGTTTAAGGTACGATAATCAACACATAACCTGGATATACCATCCTTTTTTTCACAAGAAGCATCGGGGCTCCCTAAGGCGATCCACTAGCACGAATGAATCCCTTGGTTCTGAGTTCTTCAATCATCTTGTACAAGATCTCCAATTCTGAAGGCGCCATCCTATAGACTCTCTCTGACACTAGGGCTGTCCCGGGAATCAAGTCTATAGTGAACTCGATTTCCCGCTCCGGAGGCATACCTGGAAGTTCTTCTGGGAAAACATCTGGAAACTCCTCGACTATCCTGGGCAACTGAACTGCTGCTACTGCCATCCGCAATACTAGAGGAGATGACTCAACTTTACCTCGGGAGAAAGAAAACTCTGGCTCACCTAGAATGCTAAAAACAACCCTGCCAATGTGGCAGTCTATCCTAGCATACTGGTTCCTCAACCAATCCATCCCTAGGACCACATCATAATCGGCCATCGGGAACTCTATTAATCTAACGGGGAATTCTCTACCGCTAACTATAATCCGACACGAGGAAAACACTCTATCTACACCCACAAGTCCGTTACCAGTAAGTATATTGAGCCTTACTGATAATGACTCGGGCTCCAGTCCTATCCGTGTCGCGAATCGTGCAGACATAAATGAATACGATGCACCAGAATCAAATAAAGCTGAAGCTGGAAAGGAGTTGACGAGAATAGTACCTGCCACTACCTCTCCTGGTGCCAATCCTTCCTCCACGGTCATCACCATAGCCTGACCGTGCCCTCGAGGTGCTGGTCCCCTCTGCTGAAATCCTCGCTGCCTGCTCTGACTCTGGGCTTGGACTTGTACATACTGCTGGGGGTTCTGCTGCTGGAACACTTGGGTCTGAGGCGGCAAGGGCCTTGGCAATGGATACTGCTGCTGCTGGACCGGAGTTGGTCCTCTCACCGAAGAGCTAGAAAGGTTGGACGATGATGAACCACCCCTATTCGGGCAGGATCCAACCCTATGGTCTGGTGCTCCACAAGCCAGACACAATCCCTGTGCCCTGCGACATTCTGCCACCACATAGCCTGGCTTCCCACAATGAGAACAACCCACTGCGGAAGGTTGCTTCTGCTTCTGCTGCTGAGGGTGCGTCGGAGTTGAATGCTGAACCGACGTTTCTGAGGCCGCTCGCCTCGGAGCTCCAATAGTCAAAGCCCTGGCTGCCGGGGCTGGTGTTGAAGACTGATTCATCTGGCCGTGAGATCTCTTCCGACTTCCGGCCCTATCCACAATCCTCTGGGAGGTATACTCGTGCCTCCGGGCTGCTCTCAAGACTGCATCAAAAGTCTGATGCTCAAACTGCTCAACCGCCAACAAGATCTCCAGGTGAAGTCCCTGCTGGAACCGCTGGGCTCTATCATACTCGGTTGCCACCAAAGTGGGAGCAAACCGACTGAGTCTGGAAAACTCGGCCGCATATCCGTCGACCGTCCTGCCCATCTGCTTCAGATTGGTAAACCTTGTCTGCAGATCATACCGAGCCATGGCATCGAAATACTTGGTCTGGAATCTCTCTCTGAATACTGCCCAAGCAATGGGTGCTGCTAATCCAACGGCCTGTGCTGCCCACCAGCTGCGGGCAAGATCCAACAACTGCAGGCGCACAACGGCCACCTTCTCGTTCTCTGGGATCCTGGCTGCTTCTAGAATCGCCTCTGTGTCCTGAAGCCATGCATCTGCCACGATAGCATCTTCACTACCGTCGAAGAATGGAGGGTTCAAGCGCTTGAAGCTGTTGGCCGCGCTGTTACCCTGATGACCATCCCGGGTCAAAGCATCCGTCACTGCCTGGTGCAAGGCATCTCCACGCCGGTCTTGGGAAGCTATCAAGGTCCTGACGAGTCCTACCAAAGTGCCGTCATCATGTTCTACAGGTTGAACTAGCTGGACTGGTGGCTCTCCATCAGGAGGCACGACTCTGGAGGCTACTCCAGAATGCTGGGCTTGATCTCCAGGTTGCTGCTGGTCCGCGGGAGGTGCTCCGCCTTGCTGGTCGGTAGGACCACGAACAATGCCGCTGAAGAAGACGACATAGGGAACAATAAGAAAGGACCAGGACAGATCAACGATACAAGCATATGATCAGGACAAGAATCCAGGAATTCAGAAGATACGAGCAGAGATCAAGGATAAATACTGATTGAGACATCTATTCGGTAAACCCTCACATATCTTGATTTACAAGACCTGCATGGGCCACCACTTAAACCATGTCACGTCCCAGAACCAGAATACTGGAGAGCGGGGGCAGACATAGCCAGCTACGTATATTGAAATGGATTCCATCTCGCTATACGGTCACGGCTGTCTAGATACATGAGGGTTTACTACAAGCCAACAGTCTCTTAAGGTCATGGGCAAGTCTAGTGTCTCAATCACAAGTAAGTAAGTAAAAGTCACAAGATGTATGATCATTAAATATGCAATAATAAGGCGTCCCAAATATTACATATTCAGCTGATCATGAAGCTAGTCGTTACAAAATGTTGGGACTAGCAAGAGTTTAGTCATACATGATCACCCCTAGGATCTGTTAATCATGTTACAGCCCGTAGGCAGACAGTAAGTAAATGCAACCGAGCTAAACAGGTGCTCGTCGACTAAACGCCTCAAAAAAAATTTTACAATAGAGTGGGAGAGCCAAAAATAACCCACTCGTTACCCTGGTTACGCCTGGTGTTCACCATCGGGCTGGAAAAGCGGTAGATCCTCTGGAGCTGCTCCGAAATCTGGCCACACAAAACCAGCTGGGTCAGACCCCAGAAAGAGCAAGTGCCACAAAGGAGGCTTCACTTAAGAGCTAAAACCAGCAATCAGCACAAGATATAAATAAAAGTAAGAACTAGAAATAAAGAAAATACACCAGGATGATATACGACGAGATAACCATGGAACTATTCAGACAACCAGGTTACAACCCGTAAACCAAACAAGGACCGGGGTTGTAACCCTTCGTCTGAGCAGAACTTGGAATTCTCACCATTTATCGGTAAAATAAATACAAGCATTCTAGTCATTCAATAGTCTGAAACAGGATCAGGGCAAGACTAGACTGGTTAGACTCCATCCAATCACTTCACGACCAAGCAAGAATTACGGCTTGATACTTTAACTAACTAGGATTGTCACAAGCCTAATTACTAACAAGATGCAGTGAGATTATTCCACAGCCACAAGCCCTGCAGACCATCCAGGTTACCCGGGTTAAAAGATTAGAGTTGAATTCAGGTGGGTACATCGTCCAGGAAACGAATGTATCCTTAGGTAGCTTGAAGGGTGCAACACATGACAGTGTGCTGGAAATGTGTCCTACTCGACGGCAGGCTACAGATCCCAAGGCGTGCCCAGGTAACGGGATTGCCTGTAGCTGGGAAATCTCGTCATGACTAATGTATTAATCTAGTTATTAGCCTTAGTCCATTTTAGTAGGTACTCTTGACTGTGGTACTCAGGAGTCCCGGTCCTAGACATGATGCAAGACAGGACTGGTTTATTTATACAAACACAATCGCCCACGGTGTCCAGATTAATTATACAGGTCATGTCATGTCAGGTAGCCGTCGCAACAGCTATTCGAGATAATCATGTCAGGTTATCATGCCAAGTGTACTTGTTAGGAGTGCGCCACGACGGGCTACTATCAGGTATGTCATGTTATTATGTCAGGAGTGCACCACTACGGGTCACTATCAGGGTAATCAGGCTGCGCTCAAGTTAGGCTACGCTCAAGCCAGGCTACGCTCAGGTCAGGCTACGCTCAAGCCAGGCTACGCTCTGGCCAGGCTACGCTCAGGCCAAGCTACGCTCAGGTCAAGCTACGCTCAGGTCAGGCTACGCTCAGGCCAGGCTACGCTCAGGCCAGGCTACGCTCAGGTCAAGCTACGCTTAGGCCAAGCTACGCTCAGGCCAGGCTACGCTCAGGTCAAGCTACGCTCAGGCCAAGCTACGCTCAGGCCAGGCTACGCTCAGGTCAAGCTACGCTCAGGTCAGGCTACGCTCAGGTCAAGCTACGCTTAGGCCAAGCTACGCTCAGGCCAGGCTACGCTCAGGCCAGGCTACGCTCAGGTCAAGCTACGCTCAGGTCAGGCTACGCTCAGGTCAGGCTACGCTCAGGTCAAGCTACGCTCAGGTCAGCGTATGCAAGACATACGCTTCCAAAAAGGCAGCGTATGTACTCCATATGACTCCTCTTCTAGGCAGCGTATGAGGTCCATACGACTCCTTGCCAAGGCAGCGTATGTACTCCATACGATTCCTCATCAAGGCAGTGTATGTAAGTCATACGCTTCCAAAAGGCAGCGTATGTACTCCATATGACTCCTCTCCTAGGCAGCGTATGAGGTCCATACGACTCCTCATCAAGGCAGCGTATGCAAGTCATACGCTTCCAAAAGGCAGCATATGAGGACTACGCTACGCTAAAGAGCGCACGCAGCTCAGTGGCACAAGCTAAAAAGCTCGCACACTGCTCACTGTCTTCTCCAAAACAGCAAGAACTCCATGGTTTGAACCCAAGGCTTCAAAAGTCCATAACTTGGTCAAAATAAGTCCAAATCCAACCTTTCAAGGGTCAAAATTGGGTCGAATAAAATTCTCTACAACATGGAACCATCAAAACTTGAAAACAAAGAAGTTTGATAGATCAAAACCACCAAAATCCGAAAATAACCAATTTCTAGATCTATAAAAATTAAAGCCTCAAAATGGAAAATGACAAGTTCTAATGTGTCTTAGAAACATGAGGAAAAGCTAATCGAACAATAAAATGAGCTCTCTTGTGGAAGCAAGTTGTACTTGCCTAGACCTCTCTCTTCTCTCTTTGGTAGGTAAAGGGAGTAAATGGAAGAAAAAGAAGAGATTAATGAAGAGAGAGAAGAAGAATAGGTAATAAATATGAGTGGTGGTGGTAGGTAGGGGGTTCACCTTGGGTTCATCATGAACCCAATCAAAACCAAGCCAAGCCGAACCAACCAACCCGAACCAGGAATAAACCAAGCCAAGAAGGAAATCATGCAATACAAGAATAAAACACGTACACGTATTCCAAGAATACGTAATACGAACCACAGGCATTACACATTAAAATCGAAAATGCCAAGCTCTAAAGAGGCTTAGAATCAAGTAGAGAAGAGAATGGAAAAATAAAATGGGAGATCCATCATGAAGCAAGTTACACTTGCTTAGGGCTTGGGTGTAGGTAGGAGGAGTAAATGAAGAAGATAAATAAGTAATTACAAAATAATAGAGGAGAGATAAGGAGTTGACTTATATAGCAACCCCTCTCATCTCAACCCAAAATAAACTAAACCAAGCCAAGCCAAGCCAAGCCAAGCCAAGTCAAGTCATGTTGAACCAAGTTGAACCAATCAAGTCAAGATTTAAACCAAGACTAAGCTAAGCAAGATAAGTCAAAATATGGGCCACTTGACAATTGTCAGAAATCCATATACGTATCCTGAAAAATATGTATAACGAAAAACGGGAGTGACAGGTTGTAGCGTCGTCTCAATTGTTATTCAAGCATTCAGCCAAAAGGAAGCTATTGTCCACGAAAGCTTGGGGTAGGAAGACTGCAGTTTCTCCCGCATCTTCTTATCCAGAATAATCTCCTGGCCAAGGGATATTGCCAATGTCTCCCGGAGGCATTTCTTCTTTACAAGGTGATGTATTTACTCTTTCTGTTCAGCAAGAGTTACTTGATGTTGATCATGTGGCAATTTGTATTGACATATCTTCTTCTCTAGAACCTCCGACTACTAGTACTCTAGCTCTAGCTAATGTAGCAGACACTCCTGGTATTGCAATTTTAGAACCATTAATCGTAGGGTTCACTGTTTCTTTGTCTATAGCGACATTGGCGGTGTTTGCTGTAATTGGTTTGACATCACCATTAACAAGTGAGCCAACTCTATCTGTTTCAGTGGATGTTGTAATATTCCATTCTGTATGGTACATTATGATGAGTCGTTGACTTGAAGAGTTGTGTTGACCCGATAAAGTATCGATGCGAATCGATGCAAAGCATGTCTGGTTTGAACATAGTATTGACCTCGGTTGATCTTGTGTGCAGGCTATGCTTTATGCTAAATCATAAGGGGTCGACATTTTGCTTTATTCGATAACGTATCCGCAAAACCAAATCGTCGCCTTGCATCAAACTAAGGCATGAGCACGGTAGGCCAAATCAGTCGAATAGCTCAATAGAATGCTAAGTCAGAAGAGTTAGATGTACAACCAAGTTATGGAATCGAGCTGCATCAGCTCGACGAAACGACCAGGCATATCGGCTTAAGGTGGGCGGGTTCTTGACTCTCTCTCCCTACTCCTTCACTTCCAATAAAATGTATCCTTGTATGCATAAGTTGCTATCATGTTAGCGAGCGTGGCTCGAACGATTAAAGGTCTTAGTGTGTGTCGAATATTAAGAATAGAACATTGAACAATTAAAGCGACGCGCATCAAGTGTACGGGTTGCAGTAGGGCGATGATGGTAGAATATTGAAAAGCAATATCGAGATGTGCATCACGTGCACGACTCCGAGAACATTGAACACCTAGGCCTAGAATATTGATTATGGCGTTGAGCATGCCCTTGCGCACGAAAGCTAAGAAATGGCTAAGTAAGCGAAATAGGACAAGTTGTGGCACAATGCCGCATAACCTATTGTAACATTGAAAGATATACTTTGTGCATCGAAGTATGCAGTTGTGGCACAATTGCTACGAAATTGCCGCTATACGAATAAGTTATGAATGGAACACGTTGAGTATAAGTACGAGAAGTCTAAGCCATTGGGCGTCGTGCATCAATACGAATGTGTTTGGGCATAATGTCGATGGAACTTGAGGTAGAGATGACGGATTATGTTTATAGAATGTGAGATTGGTTGGAAATAAATGACTTGTTTGCTATGGTGTGTATTGCATGGTCAATGGACTCGGATGGCCCATGCACGGGTGTGGCTTCTCTCGAACGGTTACGACCAGGGCACCGGGACTGTTCGACCTAGGAGGGAATTATGTAGGGTATTTACGGTGCACTTTATTAGGACGGGTTGTGACCGACCAGTATTTTAATAAGATATGATATCAGTAAGTTTGGGATCCTTCAGATACTGGGCTAGCAACCCATATTGGAGCGATCATAGGCTTACACATAAAAGATGCTAAGTCTATTACGGTGCGAAACACCGTGACCTTCATATAGATAGGGTCAGTAGGCTGAGATTAGAATTGGGTGCAGGCTCAGGGCCTGCCACCCTTATGCATACGTCTAAGTTTGGTTGGTTGGTTGCGTGAATTGTATAGTTGGTTATGCATATTTCTAACGATTGCAGGCTAAGCCAAAAGAGACAGGAACATGCACGATCACTACACTTATGTTCATAATATGTCTAACTGTATTTGCTGCAGGACATGGTATTGGGCACATTTATGATAAGTTGCTATGCTTGAATATTGCCATAAAACTAATCCTAAGGCTAAATAGAAAGATCACCAAATTAGGATGCATGTTTCACTAAATGCACTTAGTATTGGTTTGGGTGCGAGTGGGTCTTGATCAGTACAGTGAGGAAGAAATCACTAATCCCCTACTAGTTTGCTTGCAGGTTTCAGGGCGGGGCTTGGCTTGGATATACCGAGGTATGGAGTCCTTAGCATTTCAAGAAGAGCTACTGCATTAGCATTCGGACTTGCAACATGGAGATGTTCAGCCGAAGACTACTTGTTGGCTATAAAGAGGCATAATATATGGAACAATGAAATCCTTTGTGAGCTAGAGAGATCATGAGTGTTGTAGCCAGTTGGCATATTCAGTTGGGCTGTTCAAGCCTTTGTAACCTTCAGTTCATTATTAATAAAAGAGATTCTTATTGTATACTTTATTTTCTTCCGCTAGTTATGTTATCAATTTGAGATAAATACTATATGAACCTGTTACCTTACCTTGCATGATTGCAACTTTAGGCTCGTACGGTATCACGCCCCAGCGAGGACGATAATTCGGGTGAAATCTAGCGAGGACGAGCGATTTACCGGATCGGGGCATGATGAGTTGATATCAGAGCGGTTCCATCCTCTGGATCGTGAACGAATCTCTTTGACTCTCAGTTGCTTCGATATTGAAAATTAGTTGACTCTAAGTTGTCTCCGCAACTGCATGGCTCATGGATCTACTCGATGCTACATTGGATGTTCCATATAATAAGTTTATATTAAGTGTGTATGTCTGCCACAAGTATGTCGTGACTATTACGCTCTGTCTGAGTGCTATCGGAGAATGTTGGTTGCACGAAGTGCAATGATTTATGAAATATTGGTTGCACGAAGTGCAATAAGTTACGAGTCGTTGGTTGTACCAAGTGCAACAAATAAAGGGATGCTGGTTGCACAAAGTGCAAAGAGTTACGTATTATTGGTCGTACGAAGTGCAAGGAGTTACGTGTTGTTGGTTGCACTGAGTGCAACATGTTGTGAATCGTTTGTTGCATTAGTGCAATGAGTCGATATATAAGACGATGCGTGTTATATGGCTATGCGAATGGATAACAACATGTTGAATAGATGGAGTAATATTATGAATTGTTGGTTGCAACATGTGCAATGGTTTGTTGCGTTGGTGTAGCACGTCACATAAATTTTTGCGTCGGTACAATAAGTTGAGCTGTGGGATGTTACATTGGGTATGATTATGCAAATGGACATCACACGCGTCGAACGGATTCGAGTAGTGGCTTTGAGCATCGAGAAGGATTCGTTGCACGAGCTACAACGTTAGGATTGAGAAATCGTGGAGCGATTGAACGAGTCAAGTTGGTCGCTAAGTCGAGTTTGAATAGCCGAACGTTTATGTTGGCCGTATGTCGCGTTGAGCCTTAAGTTAGAGAATGTTGCATGTGTGATCGGCATGATCACCAACGCACGGTTGGCTCAGGAATGAATGCCAAACTTGTGTAAATGACTATCATGTTGGTCCATTTGTTGTGCCAACTCGAGTAAGCGAACGCTAGGGCTGGGATCGAAAAAGATCTCTATGGGATAGTTGACTTGAAATAAACATCGGACCTATGCAGAGTGTAATGTCAAGTAATGACTCAATTTCGGGTGGTATATGCAACACCACGTATGCGATCAATGCAGTAAGGAATTGTGTCGATATCGATAGGCTCAGCTTCTGAGTGGTACGTGAAACCATTTGGTGACTTGCAATAGATTACGTCGAGACGATTGTGTCGGTTACGATAGGTTTATCCTCAAGGGACGGTGTAGTATCGAGACTCGAGTGGGAATGACTCGATAGAAGTCGATGCAAGTATGCTTCAATGAATTGAGTTAAACGATTTTGTGCAAAATTGTATCTATGAATGATATGTCGGATGAGGATTCGTGAAGTGTAAGTCGAACGATAGGCTGAGCGTAGCGAGGGAATGTTGCATTGAAGAAATAGTTGACTCAGTCAGAATTGAGTTAAGTCGATACGAAAACTGTTCAGAACGAGTTGAGTAGGTACGAAGTAATCGTACAAACGAACTCGAGTGAGCACGAAGAGTCGGTAGCATGATTTGGAAGTGCAAGTTAGGAATATGAGAATGGGTATATGAATTGGAAATCGTGTCTCGGTGATGATAGTTAGTTATAACAGAATTGATCTTGATGTGTGCGAGACTTGATTCGTATTCAAGTTCGGATGATAACAGTGACCGCAATCAATTAAAGCTTATGAGAGAGGAAGATGTTCAAGTTATGCATATCGATGATGGTATTAAGGTGTATCAAAGACGATATACAATAACACAAGGATACTCTGATAAATTGAACAAAAATTGTGTTGAGTATTTGGATGAATGAGATGCAAGTTAAGCTGATGGCAGTTTGGATGATAACGGTGGAAATGCTTTGAAGAATTTGAGAGTAAATGGATATTACTTGGATGAAAACGAAAGTATCTTGATTGCTTCGTGGATAACCACTACGTTGACGTTCTTATCTTGTGCGAGCGCAACACTAGCCTCGCACATACGTCACGCCGATTAGGATGACTATTCCGTGTGAGTGTTGGTATGGTGATTCAGGTCCAGCGGAGATGGTCAAACTTACAAGGCGTGGCAAATTAGATTTAGACTTGTGGTTTGATGTGAAGATGAATTCGAGGACTACTACGATAAGCATAGAATGTGTCAGATATTGATCACGGGTAGATGGACTCATACTCGAGACGAACAAATATCGCTTGGTTAGCGGTATTGTTAACGGTAATACATGAGTAATTCGAGTAGTAAACGGTACATCAGTTGCGCAGGGGAGTAGATAAATTATGGATTGGTAAATTTTGTCAGATTAGGTAAAGTCCCACAGGAATTGTCGAGAATTGATTTGGCTTCGAGATAGGATATAACATGGTTCGTAGTAATTGTCCCTCGTTGATGATCTTTAATTATCGAGCATAGCTCCGGGGCAGCTGACCCTAGAAGACTTGACCGCCAAATCAAAGTAAATATCATAGAACGACCCTAATGAAGTCACATAAGAAATTGTATCAAGGATGAATGATGATGTAGCACATGTTGAGGAAAGTACTTAGCATAGTAATACGGTAAGGCAATTGTAAAAATTCTGTAATACGCGAGAGTGACGAATAGTGGAACGACCCTAAGATTTGTGTCGTAGATCGATTGAGTAGCGGTTAGGCTATGTGTGTTTAAGCACACGATTTATGTTACGAAACGAACTAGTTGGGATTGATTCGAAAATTGAGTAAGGAATTCCTATTTGATCAAGAATCAGAGATAGACATATCGTAAGAGACCTTGGGTTGGAAAGATTGTTGCCTTTGAGTATCGTAGACTCAAGTCGACCTCTTGTGTCAGAAGAGACGAAGCATGATGTCTGGATAAGTTACCTAGCGGGGGTAGCCCCAGACGTGATGTGTAGATAGTTTCGAGAACGTAAATAGTGTTGGAATAGTTGCGTACGATGCATAGTACGGATTGCAGGCAAAGGAAGTTTAGACATATTGGACTTAGTCCATGTCGTTGAGGCCAAATGTTCGAACGATTAGGTGAAAGACTTGAGTGGTGTGAGAGATAGAAAATGATTGGACGAATAGACGTTGCGGAGAATTGTTGCGATCGGATGCGCAATGACTTAATGCAATACATGCGTTAGATGGCCGGCCAGAAACTTATGGGATCGAAGTAATAGTTTTGAGTTAAGTTATATGTATAAATGTTTGGAAGATGATCATGTGATATGGAATAAACATACGAGAAGTATTTTGGGAATAGACGCTAAAATTTGACCAAGTCGAGTACAGAATGATTGGTGCTTGAGGATTTAAGTTGTGCTTGTTAGCCTTGTCCCGATATCCTATAACTGAGCTTGGCTGAAATACATATATTGGTGGGACGCCTAAAATATGTGTATGATCCAAACTAAGTTGTATGATTCAAACGATAGCGGCACGGGATCGTGAAACGATCTAACAAAACACTTGAATTGAGTATTGGTTTCGGTTCGAGGACGATCCTTATTTTGAGTGGTATATTATGTAATGCCCCGCTGCACGGTGCATTATGATGAGTCATTGACTCGAAGAGTTGCGTTGACCCGATGAAGTATAGATGTGAATCGATGTAAAACATGTCCAGTTTGAACATAGTATTAATCTTGGTTGATCTGGTCTGTAGGCTACGCTTTTACGCTGAATCATAAGGGGTCGATATTTTACCTTATTCAAGAAAGTATCCACAAAACCAAATCGTCTTCTTACACAAACTAAGGCATGGGCACGGTAGGCCAAATCAGTCGAATAGCTCAATAGAATGCTAAGCCAGAAGAGTTAGCTGTGCAACCAAGTTATGGAATCGAGCTGTATCAGCTCGGCGAAACGACAAGACATATCGGCTTAAGGTGGGCGGGTTCTTGACTCTCTCTCCCTACTCCTTCATGTCTAATAAAATGTATCATTGTATGCATAAGTTACTATCAAGTTAGCGAGCATGGCTCGAACGATTAAAGGTCTTAGTGTGTGTCGAACATTAAGAATAGAATATTGAACAATTGATGCGACATGCATCAAGTGTACGGGTCGCGATAGGGCGGTGATAGAAGAACATTGAAAAGCAATATCGAGATATGCATCATGTGCACGACTCCAAGAACATTGAATCCTAGGCCTAGAATATTGATTATTGCGTCGAGCGTGCCCTTGCGCACGAAAGCTACGAAATGACTAAGTAAGTAAAATATGGCAAGTTGTGGTACAATACCGCGGAACCTGTCGTAACATTGAAAGATATACTTCGTGCATCAAAGTATTCAGTTGTGGCACAATTGCTACAGAACTTCCATTATACGAATAACTTATGAATGGAATGCGTTGAGTATAAGTACGAGAAGTCTAAGCCGTTGGGCGTCGTGCATCAATACGGATGTGTTGGGGCATAATACCGATGGAACTTGATATAGAGATGATGGATTATGTTTATGGAATGTGAGATTGGTTAGAAATGAATGACTTGTTTGCTATGGTACATATTGCATGGTCAATGGACTCCGATGGCCCGTGCACGGGTACGGCTTCCCTCGAATGGTTACGATCGGGGCACCGGGATCGTTCGACCTAGAAGGAAATTATGTATGGTATTTATGGTGCACTTCATTAGAACGGGTTGCGACCGACCAGTGTTATGATAAGCTATGATATCAGTAAGTTTAGGATCCTTCAGATACAGGGCTAGTAACCCGTACTTGAGCGATCATAGGCTTACACATGAAAGATGCCAAGTCCATTACGATGTGAAATACCGTGACCTTCATATAGATAGGGCCGGTGGGCTGAGATTATATCATATTGGTCCAGTTGTTGTGCCAACTCGAGTAAGCGAACGCTAGGGCTGGGATCGAAAAAGATCACCATGGGATAGTTGACTTGAAATAAACGTCAGACCTATTGTAAACTCCTAAATTTCTACTATTTTTTTATTATTAAAATTTGGTACCGATTTAAAATTTTGTATTGTACGTCGCGTAGTCGTATTTTACGTTGCACACAAAATTTTATTTTGCTCGACGAGCGCGAATATGTGCGAGCGTACATATTTTAGAAAAATATTTTATTTATTAATTTATAGGTTCAAAATAATATATGTAATAATTATTTTACTTTTATTTACTAAAAGCCTTCATTTATGCAATTATTAAGAATAATTAATATTTTTATTGTATACTAGAAAAATATATTATGAAAACATTATTTGTGTATACATATATATTTGTAATTATTTATTAATTTATTTTAAATATTATGTAATTTTCAAAATTATTATTAATAGTATTTTTGGAAAATATATTTTGAAAGACATTGTGGCAATTTAAATCTTGATTTGAATTTATGTATTTATTTAAATAGTTAAATAATTAAAATTTGATTTATTGATTGGATTTTAAACTAAGGGAATTAAATTAGATTTAATTGGATTTGGATTGGATTGGATTGGATTTGATTGATTTTAATTAAATAGATGATTTATCTACTTGGGTTTTAAATATTTCTAGTCCATATCTAAGTGGAAATTTCTACATCCTATAAATAGGCAGGTACTCCTCTATATTATTCATCCACAAATTCTCCACAACCAAATAAGTGCATCGTGTCCGTGTCCCCTCCCCATCTTATTCCATATTACATCTACATTATCTTCTTTTTCGTGTCGGACACACCCCGACATCATCAAATGCCTAATCCTAGCCTAGCCTAGCCTAGTCTACGCTGCTTCTGCCTCCCCTGCTATCCCCATCGACCCCGACAAACCAACCAAACCGCCCCGCTCTACCGTGAGCGCCGGCCTCATCGTCCGCCGCCGTGCGCGCTCAACCCCTCCGGCGACTCCCTAAACCCCCTCCTCCACCTCACGTCGGCGTCGCCGCTTCCCTCACCGACGTTGCCCCTTCGTCCCTCTACCGACCGCCTCCGCCGTCCCCCTCTCTCGTCCACCGCGAGCCAACTCCTTCCGCCGCGACCGAGCTTCTTCCTCTCCGGCCTCTCAGCCTCCGGCTCCCCGATCGCTCCTCAGTTCTCCCTCTCTCTCTTCCGCTTCTTCGTTTTTCCCCTTTCATTTTTTTTCTTCTTCTTTCTTTCTTTAGAAGGAGCCGCAGCTCCTTGGGAAGATTTTTTTTGTTTTTTTTTTTGATTGTTTTACTGTTTTGTTATTGTTTTCTTTTTTGTATCTGTTATTTTTACTATCATTTATTACAATTACTACAACTATTTTTTTATTATTATTATTATTATTGTTATTATTATTATTATTTCTATTTTTTAATATGTAATTTCCTATTGTTTACTTTTTATTATAATGATTTTTTTTTTGAAAACTAGTTATCTATAGGATTCACACGGTGTATAATAAATAATAGTGATTATTATCATTTTTGTGAAATTATTATTAGTATTTTGGTTTTAATATTATTAGTGTGATTTCTAACACTATTATTATTTTTGAAGAGTCATATATATACATATAGTATAAGATGTTTATAAAGATTTCTTGGTTTTCAAAACAGGCAATAGAAAAGCATAGCTTTTTACCGAAATTGTACAAAATATGGGTTTAGTCTTAACTAGTTTTATTTTTTTTTCCTTATAGTATTTTGTAGAGATTTCAAACTAAAATACTGCTTTGACAAACTTAGAATTTTTACCGAAAATGGTTTTCTTCACTTTTAAGTATTTTTTTATTTCTCCTAAGAATATTTTGACTTATGAAAACTAGTTTTAGGAATTATAAATATTTTTTAAAAACTCGTGTATATATATATATATATATAGATATTTAATTATCCATTATTCTTTGATTTTTCTCCTGTCCGTATCCAAGTCCTGTTGTTCCTATTCCTTCGCCCATTTCGAGACTACCTTATGTCCACATTAACTAATTTGACCGTCATGGACCCGATGGAACTATCCGTGCCATCAACAGAGATCCCCTTGTATAGTTATTACACCGAAGTTACAGTTCGTGCCACATTGATTATTGCAGCACACCAGACGTCCTACCAGGCAAGACACCTTACCATTTGCTGTTTATTTATTTTAGCTCATATTTTATGTATTATTTATTTTCTTTATGCAAAATAAAATATGATACATGGCATAACCTGTTAGAACTTACTGTTCATTTTTATTTCCTGCTATGTATTATTTTTCTCACATTAAACCTAGATTTAAGGAACCACCTTGTGTGTTGCATTCATTGGCCTTGACACGTTGTAACACGAAGTTGTGTGTTGTATGTAGGACACAAAAGTACGTGATTGGCTGGCCACAAGTACGTACAAGCCGTACGATAGGAATAACTGCTAATAGAGGTTGCATGTTTAGTTTGACTTAGCGGTTATAGAGGTTAATGTTGTGGATACAACATAGTAGGCATTGGACGGGGAGGACAATTCCTTAGCGTATGGGCTTCGATGCACTTCCTTCATGACCCGGACTCTCCGTTGGAGATACGAGGTTGATGACCCATGATTACTAACGGCCACTGACGATTCTACGGAACGTCATGCTCTTACTGATGGGGCCTCTGGTGCCCAAGAGGGGACCATGCCGATCCTATTTAGCCAGGGCCCATGCGTAGGAAAGATTGTTCTTAACTACATTCACTTAGAACGGTTAGGCACCTTTATCCGTTAGATATGCGTACTTTTGGTTTGGGTACTTGTATCTGACCGTGGCTTGGAACAATAACTTGTCGCAGACTAGTTTGCCACATCTTGTCCTTGTTTGGTTGTAGGTGTGGCTTACTACTTCGATGAGAAGGTATTGAACCTTGTTGGGGTCCGGTTACATATTGGATTCATGGCATGGAAAGATACGTTACCGTGAATTAGTTTACCATCTCTTGTCCTTGTTTGGTTGGAGGGATGGTATGCTCGTTCAGTAGGTGCGTATTGGACCATGTTATAATTCAATTTACTTATTTATTTGAGCAATATTTATTCAGTTTATATGGCATAATATTATGTGTCTTGTTACGTCCCTCTGAGGACCTGGTTATCTCTCTAGGTGTGTGCTATTGTCTTTCGCATGTGTTCTAGCTCTAGCCGTGATCATTGCTATTTCTTCGAGGATGATTGCACTTGGATCGTCTTCGCTTCGCTCGCCAAATTCATTCTTTATATATCATGTATTTTTCCTTTACTTGTTGGTAGTGGATTTGTCTCCGCCCAACATATTGTATCAAGACAATTCTTTATCATTATATGATATCTTTTATCATTTATTTTGTGTGGATGAGATTAGTTATGGTTCTACTGCATTTTACAGCTTATGTATTTATACGAGGCTTCCATATATTGGAGTATACTTCGTATGAATACAGCTGGCATGTCTACGTTCCTAGTCCTACGTATTTTGGGACTGGGGCGTTACATATTTTTATGGTGGCCCATGCAGGTCAAGGTAAATTGTTTGGTTACTTTACCGTACCAAGCAAGCCTGCGTATAGGATTAGATGTCTAGGATCTCATCCGCATACTTGGCCTCTTTCCTTGATTTTATCTACCGTTTGACTCATCAATTGTATCTTGCTTGCTTCCTTCCATCCCTATTCTTATCTTCCCTTCGTGCTTGCTAGAGATTGACCCTACTAGTTAGTTGTCCCAAAACACCATTAGTTTGATTCTTTAAGTTGGGTAGAATACCCCACGACCTAACACACCCTTGACCATTAAGGTAATACCAATAGTATTATCTAGACCATAGAGACTAGAGGAAGTTAACCCATTTGGTCAACTAAGCCTTGGTCAATAAAATCGTAGAATGGTGGTATAGGAATAAACAAGACTTAGATCCTTATGACTCTTAAACTATTCATAATTGATTTTATTTATCTACCATCGTGCCTATATTTTTATTATCTAAACTAATGATGCTAATGTAGCCTAGTTTTTACAAGTTTATCTTTTTATCGAGCTTGTTCAAGACATATGTTATTGGAAGAGCTTCCACTAACATGTTGTCTAATCAGAACCGGTGCATAATGGTCTGATCAACCAAGTGCACTTTGGTTCGCTTTTGTCTATTATTCTATGTGGATAGGGACATAGCTAAACTTGTCCTTTAGAGTTCCATCCGCGACTACCTTGGCAACTTCTTTTGAAATTCTTTTTCGGTCGTCCATGAACCACGTATTTGTACTCGATAATATCATCTTTTGAACCCCTTATTGCTTTCGCCTTCACCTATTTTAGAAGGACGAAGACGTTATACTAGAACTTCCTCTAGCCTTCCTATCGGCTATGACCATTCTCACTCGATGTTGCTATATCTTCATCCTAAACTACTCGACCCTATCAAGACCCTCTAATCGCTTAATTTAAGCGAATCTATTTCGTTCTCTTAATCGTGACCCTCATTCATTACCCGTGACCACACCGTATTACTTTTCTATGATCTAGATCACGATTTCTTACGGTATGATTTTGTTATCGATTGTTCCCCATCGATACCCCCTTGTGTCTTCTCACCTCCTACAAATTCTTAATTTTGAGGACAAAATTCTTTTAAGTTGGGTAGGATGTAAAATCCCTAAATTTCTACTATTTTTTATTATTATTAAAATTTGGTACCGATTTAAAATTTTGTATTGTACGTCGCGTAGTCGTATTTTACGTCACACACAAAATTTTATTTTGCTTGACGAGTGTGAATATGTGCGAGCGTACATATTTTAGAAAAATATTTTATTTATTAATTTATAGTTTCAAAATAATATATGTAATAATTATTTTACTTTTATTTACTAAAAGCCTTCATTTATGCAATTATTAAGAATAATTAATATTTTTATTGTATACTAGAAAAACATAATTATGAAAACATTATTTGTGTATACATATATATTTGTAATTATTTATTGGTTTATTTTAAATATTATGTAATTTTTGAAATTATTATTAATAGTATTTTTGGAAAATATATTTCGAAAGATATTGTGGCAATTTAAATCTTGATTTGAATTTATGTATTTATTTAAATAGTTAAATAATTGAAATTTGATTTATTGATTTGATTTTAAACTAAGGAAATTAAATTAGATTTAATTGGATTTGGATTGGATTGGATTTGATTGATTTTAATTAAATAGATGATTTATCTACTTGGGTTTTAAATATTCCTAGTCCCTATCTAAGTGGGAATTTTCACATCCTATAAATAGGCAGGTACTCCTCCACATTATTCATCCATAAATTCTCCACAACCAAATAAGTGCATCGTATCCGTGTCCCCTCCCCATCTTATTCCATATTACATCTACATTATCTTCTTTCCCGTGTCGGACACACCCCGACATCATCAAATCCCTAATCCTAGCCTAGCCTAGTCTACGCTGCTTCTGCCTCCCCTGCTATCCCCATCGACCCCGATAAACCAACCAAACCGCCCCGCTCCACCGTGAGCGCCGGCCTCATCCTCCGCCGCCGCGCGCGCTCAACCCCTCCGGCGACTCCCCAAACCCCCTCCTCCACCTCACGCCGGCATCGCCGCTTCCCTCACCGACGCCACCCCTTCGTCCCTCTACCGACCGCCTCCACCGTCCCCCTCTCTCGTCCACCGCGAGCCAACTCCTTCCGCCGCGACCGAGCTTCTTCCTCTCCGGCCTCTCAGCCTCCCGCTCCCCGACCGCTCCTCAGTTCTCCCTCTCTCTCTCTCTCTCTCTCTCTCCCGCTTCTCCGTTTTTCCCCTTTCATTTTTTTTCTTCTTCTTTCTTTCTTTAGAAGGAGCAGCAGCTCCTTAGGAAGATTTTTTTGTCATTATTTTTTTTGATTGTTTTACTATTTTGTTATTGTTTTCTTTTTTGTATCTGTTATTTTTACTATCATTTATTGCAATTAATACAAGTATTTTTTATTATTATTATTATTATTATTATTATTATTATTATTATTATTATTATTATTATTATTATTATTATTATTATTATTATTAGTATTATTATTATTATTATCATTATCATTATTATTATTATCCTTATTATTATCATTGTTATTTTTTAATATGTAATTTCCTATTGTTTACTTTTTGTTATAATGATTTTTTTTTTGAAAACTAGTTACCTATAGGATTCACACGGTGTATAATAAATAATAGTGATTATTATCATTTTTGTGAAATTATTATTAGTATTTTGGTTTTAATATTATTAGTGTGATTGCTAACACTATTATTATTTTTGAAGAGTCATATATACATAAAGTATAAGATGTTTATAAAGATTTCTTGGTTTTCAAAATAGGCAATAGAAAAGCATAGCTTTTTACCAAAATTTTACAAAATATGGGTTAGTCTTAACTAGTTTTATTTTTTTTCCTTATAGTATTTTTATAGAGATTTCAAACTAAAATACTGCTTTGACAAACTTAGAATTTTTACCGAAAACGGTTTAATTGGCTTTTAAGTATTTTTGTATTTCTCCTAAAAATATTTTGACTTATGAAAACTAGTTTTAGGAATTATAAATATTTTCTAAAAACTCGTATATATATAGATATTTAATTATCCATTATTCTTTGATTTTTCTCCTATCCGTATCCAAGTCCTGTTGTTCCTATTCCTTCGTCCATTTCGAGACTACCTTATGTCCACCCTAACTAATTTGACCGTCATGGACCCGATGGAACTGTCCGTGCCATCAACAGAGGTCCCCTTGTATAGTTATTACACGGAAGTTGCAGTTCGCGCCACATTGATCATTGCAGCACACCAGGCGTCCTACCAGGCAAGACACCTTGCCATTTGTTGTTTATTTATTTTAGCTCATATTTTATGCATTATTTATTTTCTTTATGTAAAATAAACTGTGATACATGGCATAACCTGTTAGAACTTACTGTTTATTTATATTTCCTGCTATGTATTATTTTTCTCACATTAAACCTAGATTTAAGGGACCACCTTGTGTGTTGCATTCATTGGCCATGACACGTTGTAACACGAAGTTGTGTGTCGCATGTAGGATACGAAAGTACGTGATTGGCTGGCCACCAGTACGTACAAGCCGTACAATAGGAATAACCGCTAATAGAGGTTGCATGCTTAGTTTGACTTAGCAGTTATAGAGGTTAATATTGTGGATACAACATAGTAGGCATTGGGCGGAAAGGACAATTCCTTAGCGTATGGGCTTCGATGTACTTCCTTTGTGACCCGGACTCTCCGTTGGAGATACGGGGTTGATGACCCATGATTACTAACGGCCACTGACGATTCTGCGGAACGTCATGCTCTTACTGATGGGGTCTCTGGTGCCCAAGAGGGGACCATACCGATCCTATTTAGCCAGGGCCCATACGTAGAAAGGATTGTTCTTAACTACATTCACTTAGAACGGTTAGGCACCTTTATCCGTTAGATATGAGTACTTTTGGTTTGGGTACTTGTATCTGACCGTGGCTTGGAACAATAACTTGTCGCGGACTAGTTTGCCACATCTTGTCCTTGTTTGGTTGTAGGTATGGCTTACTACTTCGATGAGAAGGTATTGAACCTTGTTTGGGTCCGGATACCATATTAGATTCATGGCATGGAAAGATACGTTACCGTGAATTAGTTTACCATCTCCTGTCCTTGTTTGGTTGGTGGAATGGTACGCTCGTTCAGTAGGTGTGTATTGGACCATGTTATAATTCGATTTACTTATTTATTTGAGCAATATTATTCAGTTTATATGGCATGATATTATGTGTCTTGTTACGTCCCTCTGAGGACCTGGTTATCTCTCCAGGTGTGTGCTATTGTCTTTCGCAGGTGTTCTAGCTTTAGCCGTGATCATTGCTATTTCTTCGAGGATGATTGCACTTGGATCGTCTTCGCTTCGCTCGCCAAATTCATTCTTTATATATCATGTATTTTTCCTTTACTTGTTGGTAGTGGATTTGTCTCTGCCCAACATATTGTATCAAGACAATTCTTTATCATTATATGATATCTTTTATCATTTATTTTGTGTGGATGAGATTAGTTATGGTTCTACTGCAGTTTACAGCTTATGTATTTATACGAGGCTTCCATATATTTGAGTATACTTCGTATGAATACAGCTGGCATGTCTACGTTCCTAGTCCTACGTATTTTGGGACTGGGGCGTTACACCTATGCAGAGTGTGATGCCAAGTAATGACTCAATTTCGAGTGGTATATCCAACACCATGTGTGCGATCAATGCAGTAAGGAATTGTGTCGATAACGATAGGCTCGACTTTTGAGTGGTACGTGAAACCATTTGGTGACTAGCAATAGATTGTGTCGAGATGGTTGTGTCGGTTATGATAGGTTTGTCCTCAATGGACGGTGTAGTACCGAGACTCGAGTGGGAATGACTCGATAGAAGTCGATGCATGTATGCTTCAATGAATTGAGTTAAACGATTTTGCGCGAAATCATATCTATGAATGATACGTCGGACGAGGATTCGTGAAGTGTAAGTCGAACGATAGACTGAGCGTAGCGAGGGAATATTGCATTGAAGAAATAGTTGACTCAGTCAAAATTGAGTTAAGTTGATACGAAAACTGTTCAGAACGAGTTGAGTAGGTACGAAGTAATCGTACAAATGAACTCGAGTGAGCGTGAAGAGTCGGTAGCACGATTTGGAAGTGCGAGTTAGGAATATGAGAATGGGTATATGAATTGGAAATCGTGTCTCGGCGATGATAGTTAGTTATAACAGAATTGGTCTTGATGCGTGCGAGACTTGATTCATATTCAAGTTCGGATGATAACAATGATTGCAATCAATTAGAGCTTATGAGAGAGGAAGATGTTCAAGTTATGCATATTGACGATGGTATTAAGGCATAACAAAGACGATTTGCAATAACTCGAGGATACTCTGATCAATTGAACAAAAATTGTGTTGAATATTTGGATGAATGAGATGCAAGTTAAGCTGATGGCAGTTTGGATGATAAAGGTGGGAATGCTTCGAAGAATTTGAGAGTAGATGGATATTACTGGGATGAAAACGAAAGTGTCTTGATTGCTTCGTAGATAACCACTACGTTGACGTTCTTGTTTTGTACGAGCGCAACACCAGCCTCGCACATACGTCACGCCGATTAGGATGACTATTATGTGTGATTGCTGGTATGGTGATTCATGTCCAGCGGGGATGGTCGAACTTACAAGGCGTGGCAAATTGGATTTAGACTTGTGGTTTGATGCGAAGATAAATTCGAGGATTATTACGATAAGCATAGAGTGTATCAGATATTGATCACGGGTTGATGGACTCGTACTCGAGATGAACAAATATCACTTGGTTAGAGATATTGTTAACGGTAATGCATGAGTAATTCGAGTAGTAAACGGCACATCAGTTGCGCAGGGGAGTAGATAAATTATGGAATGGTAAATTTTTTCAGATTGGGTAAAGTCCCACAGGAACTGTCGAGAATTGATTTGGCTTCGAGATAGGATATAACATGGTTCGTAGTAATTGTCCCTCGTTGATGATATTTAATTATCGAGCATAGCTCCGGGGTAGCTGACCCTAGAAGACTTGGCCGCCAAATCAAAGTAAATGTCAAGGACTGTAGGACGACCCTAATGAAGTCGTACAAGAAATTGCATCAAGGATGAATGATGATGTAGCGCATGTTGAGGAACGTACTTAGCATAGTGATGCGGTAAGGCAATTGTAAGAATTCTGCAATATGCGAGAGTGACGAATAGTGGAACGACCCCAAGATTTGTGTCGTAGATCGGTTGAGTAGCGGTTAGGCTATGTGTGTTTGAGCGCACGATTTATGTTACGAAACGAACTAGTTGGGATTGATTCGAAAATTGAGTAAGGAATTCCTATTTGATCAAGAATCAAAGATAAGCGTATCGTAAGAGACCTTGGATTGGAAAGATTATTGCCTTTGAGTATCGTAGACTCAAGTCGACCTCTTGTGTCAGAAGAGACTAAGCATGATGTCTGGATAAGTTACCTAGCGGGGGTAGCCCCAGACGCGATATGTAGATAGTTTCGAGAACGTAAATAGTATTGGAATAGTTGCGTACGATGTATAGTACGGATTGTAGGCAAAGGAAGTTTAGACATATTGGACTTAGTCCATGTCGTTGAGGCCAAATGTTATGAACGATTAGGTGAAAGACTTGAGTGGTACGAGAGATAGAAAACGATTGGACGAATAGACATTGCGGAGAATTGTTGCGATCAGATGCGCAATGACTTAATACAATGCATGTATTAGATGGTCGATGAGAAACTTATGGGATTGAAGTAACAGTTTTGAGTTAAATTATATGTAGAAATGTTTGGAAAGATGATCACGTGATATGGAATAAACATAGGAGAAGTATTTTGGGAATAGACGCTAAAATTTGACCAAGTCGAGTACAGAATGAATTGTGCTTGAGAATTTAAGTTGTGCCTGTTAGCCTTGTCCCGATATCCTACAACTGAGCTTGGCTGAAATACATATATTGGTGGGATGCCTAAAATATGTGTATGATCCAAACTAAGTTGT
The DNA here is from genome assembly GCA_029216955.1 of Iris pallida. Lineage (NCBI taxonomy): Eukaryota > Viridiplantae > Streptophyta > Magnoliopsida > Asparagales > Iridaceae > Iris > Iris pallida. The sequence goes on from JANAVB010019501.1 coordinate 190,638, forward strand.
ATGATTCAAATGATAGTGGCACGAGATCGTGAAACGATCTAACGAAACACTTGAATTGAGTGTTGGTTTCGGTTCGAGGACGATCCTTATTTTGAGTGGTATATTATGTAATGCCCCGCTGCACGGTGCATTATGATGAGTCATTGACTAGAAGAGTTACGTTGACCCGATGAAGTATAGATGCGAATCGATGCAAAATATATCCAGTTTGAACATAGTATTAATCTTGGTTGATATGGTGTGTAGGCTACGCTTTTACGATGAATCATAAGGGGTCGGCATTTTGCCTTATTCGAAAAAGTGTCCACAAAACCAAATCATCTCCTTGCATCAAATTAAGGCTTGGGAACGGTAGGCCAAATTAGTCGAATAGCTCAACAGAATGCTAAGTCAGAAGAGTTAGCTGTGCAACCAAGTTATGGAATAGAGCTGCATCAGCTCGACGAAATGACAAGGTATATCGGCTTAAGGTGGGCGGGTCCTTGACTCTCTCTCCCTACTCCTTCACGTCTAATAAAATGTATCCTTATATGCATAAGTTACTATCAAGTTAGCAAGCGTGGCTTGAACGATTAAAGGCCTTAGTGTGTGTCGAACATTAAGAATAGAACATTGAACAATTGATGCGACATGCATCAAGTGTACGGGTCGCGATAGGGCGGTGATGGTAGAACATTGAAAAGCAATATCGAGCTATGCATCACGTGCACGACTCTGAGAACATTGAACCCTAGGCCTAGAACATTGATTATTACGTTGAGCGTGCCTTTGCGCACGAAAGCTGCGAAATAACTAAGTAAAATATGGCAAGTTGTGGTACAATACCGCGGAACCTGTCATAACATTAAAAGATATACTTCGTGCATCGAAGTATGCAGTTGTGGCACAATTGCTACAGAACTTCCATTATACGAATAACTTATGAATGGAATGCGTTGAGTATAAGTACGAGAAGTCTAAGCCGTTGGGCGTCGTACATCAATACGGATGGGTTGGGGCATAATGCCGATGGAACTTGAGGTAGAGATGATGGATTATATTTGTGGAACGTGTGATTGGTTGGAATTGAATGACTTGTTTGCCATAGTATATATTGCATGGTCAATGGACTCGGATGGCCCGTGCACGGGTGCGACTTCCCTCGAATGGTTACGACCGGGGCACCAGGATCGTTCGGCCTAGAAGGGAATTATGTATGGTATTTATGGCGCACTTCAATAGAACGGGTTACGACCGACCAGTGTTATGATAAGCTATGATATCAGTAAGTTTGGGATCCTTCAGATACTGGGCTAGCAACCCATACTTGAGCGATCATAGGCTTACACATAAAAGATGCCAAGTCCATTACGGTACGAAATACCGTGACCTTCATATAGATAGGGTCGGTGGGCTGAGATTATAATTGGGTACAAGCGCAGGGCCTGCCACCCTTATGCATATGTCTATGTTTGGTTGGTTGTTTGCATGAATTGTATGGTTGGTTATGCATATTTCTAACGTTTGTCGGCTAAGCCAAACGATACGTGAACATGCACGATCACTATGCTTATGTTCATATTAAGTCTAACTGTATCTGCTGCTGGAACACAGTATTAGACACATTTATGATAAGTTTCTATGCTTGAATATTGCCATGAAACTGATCCTAAGGCTAAATAGAAAGATCACCAAATTAAGATACATATTTCACTAAATGTACTTAGTGTTGGTTTGGGTGCGAGTGGGTCTTGATCAGTGCAGCGAGGATGAAAGCACTAATCTTCCACTAGTTTGCTTACAGGTTCAGGATATGTTAAGCTCGAGGCGGGGCTTGGCTTGGATACGCTAAGGTATGGAGTCCTTAACGTTTCAAGAAGAGCTACCGCATTGGCGTTCAGACTTGCAACATGGAGATGTTCGGCCAAAGACTACTTGTTGGCTATAAAGAGGCATAATGTATGGAACAATAAAATCCTTTGTGAGGTAGAGAGATCATGATCGTTGTAGCCAGTTAGCATATTCAATTAGGCTATTCAAGCCTTTGTAACCTTCAGTTCATTACTAATAAAAGAGATTTCTATTATATATTATGTTTCTTTCCGCTGCTTATGTTATTAATTTAAGATAAACACTATGTGAACCTGTTATCTTTCCTTGAACGAGTGCAACTCCAAGCTCGTACGGCATCACGCCCTAACAAGGACGATAATTTGAGTGAAATCTAGCGAGGACGAGCGATTTCTCGGATTGGGGCGTGACAGATGTCCCCTCCGTAGCCGATACAAAGCCAATAATTTACCCAGCTCTGAGAACCACCACCACCCAAGAAATAATACTTCCATTTGGAATAACCTCGGGTCGTGGTAAGAATGAGGTAGTGCCTCCTGAAACTCTCGCATCTTTTATACCTCAGACTCCTGCAGCTCCTGTGTCGAACGAAGCACCTTTTCAAGATGAGAGGATGATAGAAGCGCTGTTAGATTTTGATCTTAGTGTTGATCCAATCGAGGAGGATCTTATTGACGCCACTTCTGCTCTAGGTCATAATGAAACTTCTATTCAAGTATTGGCCCAGGATTTGGTGGCCAAGGAGGATCAAGCTATTGCTGAGGGTAGCGGTCACCAAGATGATAGTAATCAAAGCCCCAGTGATGCTAAATAGTGCTTCAAGGAACTTCCAAGCGGTGAAGACTCTGATGTTGAAGTTGAAGGCGACGAAGGCCCAGGTGATAATGAAGGTGAGGATGAAGATATTGATATTGAGGGCGATAAAACCCCTAAATAAGTTAATGTTGAGGAGATTCAGAACCCAACTAAACATATCTTTAAAATAGAGGGGGCAGAGGTGGCAGCCCCAGGTGACCATGCTGAATTCATGTCAGGTGGTTCTGAAGCTGGTGGTAGACACACGGCCGACTCTGAGAACACCATGACGAGGCTCATTACGGAGCGAAATACTACGCCTCATAAGATTCTATATATGCTGCCAGATTTAGGTAAATTTCTGACTTTATTCACCATTGCTCTTTTGATATTGTTTGACATGATATATAATGATTATGCTTTTTTGATTGCAGAGGGTCACGTGGAGACTATTTCTGCAGCCCCGTTGACATCTACAGCCTTCAGCTTCAGTTACACTATGGCTCCTCTGGACATGGTGACTCATACCGCAGAAGGAAGCTCCTCAAGGAAGCCTGCACCAAAACCTCCTGGTACACAAGTTGCGATCAATCCATCTTCCACGGAAGGAGGAGTTGTTGGCGAAGTGGCGACATCTGGCGTATCGGCGATGACAAATAGCCTCGTCAAGACTTATACAAGCGCCTTCTTTCTCTCTAAATACTCTTATTCAGATAGCCTTGGAGAAAAGCCACCCTTATGAATCAGTAAGGATAACTACTTCCTTTGCCATTGAAGCCATCAGTAGTATCGACGATACTGAAAGAGTCAGCTTTTTGGAGTATATCTTGGATGCGCTTGAAGAGACTATCAAATCTTATCAGGATTTGACAAAAAGGCAACATTCAAAAACTCGTGGACACAGAATGTGAGGCAATAGCTCATGAATATAAGGTACGACAAGCAGCTTTGAAAGATTCTATAGTTGCATTCATAGTACGATATGGAGAAATAGAAACGAGCATTACCAAAACTACCTCTGCCATTGAGCGGCACAAGACTAAAGCTACAGAGAACGAGAACGAAGCAGCTGAATGCCAAACTCATCTTTAAGAGCTGGAAGCTGATATGGCCAAGCTTCGTGAGGCGATCACAACAGCCAAGAAGCATGAAGAAGTGCTTGAACTGCATCAAGTTGCCATAAGTCATCTGGAAGATTTGATGAGGCAGTAAGATGAATTTGTCCAAGTTCATAGTGCAGCAATTGAACACCAAGTTAATTCACTACAATATTTTGACGTAGAGTCTGGGAGAGACTTGGCCAGACAAAGGGTTATTAACTCCAGGGTGGAGAGAGCAGAATCTCTAAAGAGGCTGATCACCGATTTGAGCACCCAACCTTCTAGATAATGTTATCTGATTGTAATAACTTTTCTTGTTTGGAACATTTTTGATGAAATATAATATTTTGATCTTTTTACTCGTTATTGAATGAAAACTGATCATCTTTTTGTGGCTCTATTACTTATTACATATCTGTTTGAGACACAAGCAATAGATAGGAATAAGAAATATGTTCAAAGGTACTTGACATGACATATCTCTTGAAAATAATAATATTATTATATCTATTCAGAGGTAATGTGGACATGACAGAATATAACATGAAATATTGTCATTTCTGAGACCACATCATCAGAGGTAATGTGGACGTGACGAGTCGTAAATGTAGATAGCAGAATTCAGAGGTAATGCGAACGTAAATTTGTTCTATTGATTATCCTTGGGCCAACTGGTGTTGGACTATTAAGCTATGGTCAAACCAATTTTGATAATTGACTTAAACTCCAAACTTGATATGAAAAGAAACAAGTGCGTATATTTTGTCTTTGCTGACTTTTCATATTTATTTTGTATTTTTCTTTTGTTGAGTCTAGATTATTTTGTGAGTTGGGATCACTGGTATTTATAATTTTATTCCTAAAACCTATCCTTGATCCATTTTTCTGACCCAAATCAAATCCAAACTAAACCCACATCCAAAAGCCTAAACCAACTCAGGTTGACCAGGATTCCTGGTCACTAAACTCGGCCAGAGTTTTGCCCGAACTCGGTCACCTGGAATCGCTCCTGGTCAGCAGCTTTCCATATTCTTTTGGATCACTAATGTTCAATAATATGAACGTTAGCCTACCGAGTTCTGCCCGAACTTTGTTTCAAAATTACCTATAAAAAGAGAACTCATTTCTATTCACCCATTCATTCTTCATATTCTCTATACATTCATAAGCTTTCTATTCAAGTTACAGAGCTTCAATCTTCAAATTCCCAAGACAACTCCTATTCTTCTAGTGCCGATGGTTTTCGATTATGAGTATTCGAGTTGTAAAAGCTTGGAGTATAAAAGCTTTTCTCAGAAAAAAGTGTTGTTGAAGTTTGATCGTAGGCTTCAGATAAAAATACGACGGTATTGAAGTTGGCATGTCCTTCGGAGTAAAGCAGGCGGTGTAATCTCTATTCAAAATAGTGGATTACAGCGAGCAGGAGTTCTCGCGAACTGGACTAATCTTTTCAGAGGAAAACCAGTATAAACCTGTTGTCTCTGCGTATTGCTTTCTTGTCTCTACTACTTAATTGCTTTATTTGTATTTACATTTATATTTCTGTTTCACCTGATTAGATAATTTTTATTTGGCAACTATTTTCTGCTGCACTCTATTCACCCCCTCTAAAGGTGCCATCGATCCTACAACTGGGACTCATGAATAGGATATCTTTTTAAAATAGATGGGTTTCAAAAGATAATGCTTGTAATAAAGTAGTAGATGTTGTGGGTCAACGAAGATGTAACATAAGATGTAGATAGACTCCGCTGGGGATTCAAAGATTTAAAGTATATACAATATTTGTCAGAAAATATAGTACATGCTTTCAAACATGGTACTTCTTCAGGAATTTGTCATTGATAGGCATCATAGCGATTCGACAATCCATCACTGACAATTGATAAGCTCAGTTAGCGAAAACTCTGCTTATAATGTAGGGACCTTTCCACTTTGGCTCGAACTTGCCCTTACTCATGTGTGTCATAGTCATAGGATGTTTGACGGTAAGGACTAGATCACCTTTTTGAAATGTTCATACTTTGACTTTACGGTTGAAGGCTTTTGAGATACGGGCTTGATATAGCTCGATGTGTTGTTGAGCTAATAGCGCTTCTCGTCAAGCACTTCAAGCTCCTGAAGTCGAAGATGATCATTGTTTTCTATTGTGAGTTCTTTGGCAATGGCAATCCATAGAGAAGGGATTTGAATCTCCAACGGTAGGACAACTTCACATCCATACACCAAAGAGAAAGGTGTACAGCCAGTCGGAGTGCGTACGGTAGTATGGTATGCCCATAGACATTCTCCAAGCTTTTTTCTCCAGTTATATTTATTGGTGGAAATGAACTTCTTGAGAAGCTGATGACAGTTTTGTTGAATGCTTCCGCCAAACCATTAGTGGCAGGATTGTAGGCTGTAGAAGCAATATTGTTGATCCTATTGTCATTACAGAATCGAGTGAACTTCTGACTGATGAATAGAGGTCTGTTATCGTGGATAATTCATCGAGGAACACCGAATGTAGATCACATGATGTTTGATGAAGTTGATGACACTACTTGTCTTGACTTTAGCTAAGGGTATAGCTTCGTCCATTTTGAGAAGTAATCGATTATAGCTAGGATAAACTAATGTCCTCGAGATGAAGGTAGATTAATAGGACCAATGACATCCATGCCCCAAGCTTCCAAGGGCCATGATACGGCAGTCGGATACATGAATTTTGATGGTTGATGAATAAAATATGTATGGATTTGACATGCTCGACATTTCTTGAATATTCAATGGCATCTGACACCATGGTTGGCCAAAATATCCATGCGTTGGATTCGATCTTATAGCTTGGGACCAGGCTGATGGGTACCACAAACACCATCGTGAGCTTCACGTAGTATCTTATAACCACCATTTTTCTAAAATAATGGTATTTTGGTAATTATGTGATTTTTTATTTTTGGAGTAATTTATAATTTTAATTGGTGTTGTGTTAATAGTCGGTTTAACCTTAGCTAACCATGATTAGAGACTAACCATGACATTAGAAACCTAATTACTTGTCACACTCATTTTTCTAATTAGGGGTGTTTTAGTCATTGTTTATTATTTGAATTTATTTTAAAATTATTAATTGAATTGATTGGTGTGACCTTGATTGGTGTTTTGATAGGACCAAGATGGTATAACCTTAGTCAACCTTGTTTAGAAGCCTAATGTAATTAGGTTTATTATTGACTTATTAGATTTAATTTAGAATTTTATCTATTTTTTAGAATTATTTAATGATTTTTAAGTCATTTTTATTAAGCCTTTAAAGCCTTTTGTCATTGGGCCTTTTTAGCAACTTAAGAGTGCTTGGCCCATGACTAAACCCTAACCCTAATACCCCCATGCATGGCCGGCCAAACATAGCATCCCCCCTTCTTATTGTGTAGAAACCTAATCTCCTTCACAAATCCAAAACCTAGTTTTTCCCTTCTCTTCTAAAGGCCCCGTTCTTCGTTTCTCAACCAAATCCTTCCAAAGAAGTGCGTTGTGACCATTGGAAGGAGAGGAACCTGCTGGGAACTTGCTATGGAGGGATCGGAAGCATTTGACCGAGGAAAGCGGCATCGACGAGTTTTGGAGGCTTGTTTCATTGAGTTTTGACACTCAATAGGTAAATCTCTTTAAACACCTGTTAATTCCTTTTTTTTCTTCGTAGATGCATCCATATAGGTACCCCAGACCTATGTATGAAGTTTGGTAGGTTTGTGATTTCATTTGAAAGCCGTATCGGACACGTGTCGGTCCTATGGAACACGTTGACGAAATGTCACTTAGAACTAAAAAGTGTTATTTTTTTATTCTGTTTTCACGAATTCCTTGCTAATATTATTTTAACAACTTTTGTGAAGATGGATCTAAAATTAACATGATTTTAGTGTCTGAATCGAACACGGACACGCATGCACGAGGCCCGTGCACGCCCTGCTGTTCGAGCGTCATAACTCGACGCACAGGGCTCCGTTTCGCGTGAACTTTTATAAGCACGTGGAGGCAACCTCTGTCCACATGTCCGTTAAATTTCACATCATTTCGTGAAGCATGTGTGGAGAAATCTTGCGTGTACTGTTCAGCCCGTACTATGTACGCGGCTGAAAAGTGTCGCTGACACGGCCTTCGTACGCAACACATGGCACGTCGATGACCCGTTTCAGGAGCACGCGTACAAAGCCCTATACCTAGAATACCCAAGGGACTCGATTCGAGTCGGCGTGTCTCAAATTATGTGCCACGAGGCCCGACACGCGCCCATGGGCACGCACGCACGTGCGCGCTTGCACAGGCCGCACGGTGTTTGTGTCGCTGAGTCGTATAGACGCAACTTGGTGTCGTGTCAGCATGTCCTAGACCTACCCGTGACCCTACCTAGCTGTGTGCACGAGCACGACGCTTTCGCATTGCGTGCAGCATCCAATCGGAAGAAATGCATGTACACGACACACGAATTCATTTTCCGATACGCACTTGTGGATACGATACGGACACGGGTTCGACCCCGTGAGTACTCGAACACGTCACAAACGTAGACACCTTCATGTTTGCCAAGTTTGTGAGTTCTAGTTGTGTATATTACATTTTGGGTATTGAGTTGGATTTCGGGTTTCGAATTATAATATAATTGAATTGTTTTGTCATATTTCATATTTCTGAGTTTTAATTCATATTTTTGAGTTTATATGAGGTTATTAAGATTCTGGACTGTGGGTTTTAGTCCCTAATTTTACTTTCAATTATTTTCATCATATATGTATATATATCCCTATTTGCCTTATATATATATATATATATATATATATATATAATATATATATATATATGTATATATATATATATATGTATATATATATATATATATATATATATATATATATATATATATATATATATATATATATATATATATATATATATATATATATCGCCATCACTTAGAGTCTGCTGCAGAGATTGGAGAATCAACGGCAGATATTCCAGGCCACACACAGGACCCACCTCTCATCAAAAGAAAAAGAAGAAGAAAAAATACACTCGAGCTAAAGAACCTTCGACCATGACCACCCGGTCAGCCTCAAAGCTCAACCCCACACCCAATAGCAACCATACGAACACTTAACATCTTACTTGAATGTCAGAGGGCTCGCCAACAAACCAACCAAGAGGAGCTGACCTCCCTCATCAAAATCTACCAGATCGACATCATCGTCATCATCGAACCTAAAATACCTCAGAAAAACTTTAAAGTCGTCCAACTCCAACTCGGCTTCCGAATGCCATTGCCGGCTGCCATGACATTTGGATTCTCTTCTCCAACGAATGCACATTCGACACCGTCCTCGACTTCGCTCAGACGCTGTCCTGCTGGGTGGAGCACCCGGCCCTCCCATCCAGATCCCTCATCTCCGCAGTTCACGGCAGCTGCAATTTTGTCGAGCACAAACAGCTCTAGACCACCTTGAAGGGGATTCACAGCACCCTCAACACCCTTCCGTGGCTTTGCATAGGGGACTTCAACACTATCTCCAATAGCGAAGAGAAGACCCCACCAACCGACGATGATCGACTTAACGCCTTTATGTTTCAGACCAACTTACAGCCCCTGCCTTTCTCCGGAAACTCCTTTACCTGGTGCAACATGCAAGATGGAGCCCGCGCCAATATTCTCGCCTGGATCGCGCTCTCGTAGACAACGGTGGAGAGACATGAACCTCATATCCAACCTATCCTACCTCAACTCCACCGAATCGGACCACCCCCTTCTTATCGAGGTCAGCACCAGCAACAACCCGATTAAAAAACCATTCAGATTCCTGGATCTCTGGAGACATCGCCCTCAATTCCATAACATCGTCACTAACGCATGCTAATCTGCCCATAACCGGACCCCATCATCAGAATTGCCATTAAACTTAAGGCCACCAAGCGTGCCCTCGCCTCCTGGAGTAAATTTGCTTTCGGTAACATCTTCCAAGAAATCAAGATCGCGGAGGACGACGTCAAACGTGCCGAGATTAATTTTGCTATTGACAGATCGTCAGAGAATCGAGCAACCCATAACCTCAACAAGGTCGTCCTTAAATCGCGTCTCAAAGTAGAAACAGAATTCTGAGAGCAGAAAGCCAGACTGACTTGGGATAGTGAGGGCGACAGAAACTTGCTTTCTTTACGCATGTGTCAGGGGCCGCAGGCATCATCTGTCCCTACATTAAATCTCTGACGAGAATGGCACCTTACTCAAAGACCAGCAGTCCATCCAGGCGGCCGCTACCAACTTCTACTCCAAACTCTTCACCAAAGACGTCGTTACCAAGGATGATAGCTTCCTGCAAAGGTGCCTCTTTTGATTAACGAGCAGGATAACGACCGTCTGTTAATCCCTTCCACCGCGGAAGAAGTAAATCCGCAGTTTGGGCGCTGGACGAACACAGCGCCAGGCCCAGACGGATTCTCGGGTATATTCTTCAGGTCCTGTTGGATATTATCCATACCGATGTGATCGAAGCCGCTATAGCCTTTTTCCAAGGAGTGCACTATCCCAAGTTGATATCCCGGGCCAACCTCATCCTTATCCAAAAAAGACAACCCGAAAACCTTCAAAGATTTTAGACCTATCAGCTTATGTACTTTCACCAACAAAATCATTTCCAAGATCATCGCCACCAGGATGGTCCATATCCTCCCCAAGATCGTCTCTGAGGAGCAGAGTGGATTCGTTATCGGTCGGAATATACTGACAACATACTGCTAGCCCAAGAGATGATTACCTGCATGAAATTCCCGTCGAGAGGGGGTAATATCGCTATCAAGCTTGATATGGAGAAGGCATACGACCATTTTGACTGGCAATTCTTAATCCGGGTCCTCCGGGCTTTCGGGTTCTCTGAAACATGGATAAACATCATATACAGGTCCATTAGTGATTCTTGGTTCTCCACCGTCATCAACGGTCAAGCAAATGGTTTTTTCAAATCCAGCCATGGTTGCGCCAAGGAGACCCCCTTTCCTCCATCATATTCATTATCGCTACAGAAGCTCTCAGCTGCAACCTCAACGACATGTCTATTATCCCAAGATTCCACCACTTCCACACCACCGCGGGATGCCCCCTCATTACTCACCTGGCCTATGACGATATCCTCATCTTTCCTCTGGCGATGTTGGCTCCGTGGAGGTGATCTGCAACACCCTTAGCAAATACACAAGACGTTCCGGTCAAAAGATCAACCAAGCCAAAAGTGTCATCTATACCCACCACAAAGTGGACAGGGATCACTCCGCCACCCTCTCCAACCTCACCTCCTTCACTACAACATACCCTCCATTCACCTACCTGGGATGCTCATTGGTGTACGGTAGATCCAATTCCAACATCTTCAACGGGCTAATTAGCAAGATCAGGAAGAAAATTGAGGTCTGGCACAATGCCACATTTTCTCTAGGTGGCAAAATAATTCTCATCAAGCACGTTCTGTCTTCCATCCCAATCTACACCCTGGTCTGCTCCCCGCCTTTGAAGGTTCTTTCATCCTTGGAGACTCTCCTCGCTCACTTCTTCTGGGGGAACCAGGAGGGCAAAGACAAACACCATTGGGGCAGCTGGGACACGATGGCCAAACCTACGAAAGAAGGGGGCCTCGGTTTCGCCAAACTTGGGCACATCGTGGATGCCTGCTCTATGAAATTATGGTGGCAGCTTAGATCCCATCTATCTATCTGGATGCGTTTCAAGAAGGCCAGATACTTTCCTCATGCTCACCCAGCATCGGCAAGGGCCAACAGCCGCTCCTCTACCTTCTGGCAGCACATTCTTCATGGTCGGTAGCTGGCCGAACCCCTCATCCGGCTTCGGCTCGGCAACGGTGCTTCGCCTCCATGCTACGAAAGATGGATCGGAGATTCGGTGTTTCATCTCACCCCTAATGCCCCCCCCCAGATTGCTCGATTTGGGATCTTTGGAGCACCGTATCCGGTTGGAGGTGGGATCGGATCAGAGAGTGGCTCGGGACGGAGGCCGCCCTCGAGATCGCAGCCACGGACGTTCATCTCTCCGATCGACCAGACACCCTGTGTTGGACCCCTTCCGCTACAGGTGATTTCTCGATGGTGTCCGCCAG